>VXAU01000238.1:311048-434403 GCA_013399695.1 Formicarius rufipectus
AATTCTTGGGGAAGATGCAGAATAAGGGCAGTTCAAAATAGCTGCATGACATGTAACTCTAATTCCCTAAAATAGACCTGGTTAAAGAGTTGTGTGATTTTTGGTGGGGGAGGAGTTTTGTGGGGTTTTGTTAGATTTGGTTTTTTTTGAGTTTGTTTTTTTTTTTTTTGTTTTTTTTTTTTTTTAGTTTTATTTTTTTTTTTGGAGGTTTTGTTTTTTTTCTCTCCAGTGAAAGCCCCTCCACTCCCACACAAAGGCTTCAGCTGAGGATACGTGGATACAAATTCAGTTCTCTGTCCTTGTGAGCTAAGTAGTGAGTTTAGCTGTGGAGCTGTGCTTCATTACAGAGCATAATTATATCAAGTCAGTCTCCCTGAAATGACTGTCTGTACTGGGCTCTGGGTCATTTGCAAGGGGTTGCAAGGACTGGCCTGTCTGCTGCCACTGGACATGTGACCTTCCTGAGATGTCCCCAATGTCCGCAGTCTGAGATGTGTCACGTTTTCACCTTGGCACTCACTGATGTGTCAAGTGGCTTTTCTAACTCCCAGATAGCCAAGGAGATGGATGTCTGTGCAGTGTTATGTCTTTTTTCCCAGCTGGTCTGATAAAATGGATTTCTTCACACAGAGCCATCCTGCAAGTGGCTTGTGACGGCATGCAGGAACGTGAACTTCAGTGTATCCCACTGCTGTCCTGTTGCAGGCATTTATTCTGGAGCTGACTGACTGCACAAAATTGTCCATGCCATAGACCTAAAGGATATTTAGGAATTTGTAGGGTCATTTTGGTGGCATCTTTAGGTTGGAGATGTCTTCAAAAGCACCTGGCAAATCTTTGTCTGGTCAGTACTGTTTCCATATGGGTGGTACTTGTTGGGCAAAGGGATGTGAACTTTTTACGCAGCCAACTTCTGTCAGTCTTGCCATTGTTGTTTGTTGGCACACAACGTTGTGGTTCCCCATCCACTGCGTGACTGGGATGCCACAGGCAGGTGGTCAACTTGATTTGGAATCTACTGGCCAGCCCAGGGAGCACGTGGGCCCTGCTTAGAGGATGCCCTTGTCAGGATCCACCCCCACCAGGCAACCAAAAGCCACACACACAAAGGTGACTCCTCTGTGTGTGTATGTGTGTGTCATCTTACGTGCTGTGGGAGGAGAAAGTCTGAAGATAAAGGGAAAACACAGAAGGAATTAATGAGCCAACTATGCAGTGGCAAACAATCTGACCAGGAGTATACAGGGAGATGAGGGCTAGTGAAGCTTGACTTTTCTTTTTTTAATTAAAAAAAAAAAAAGGCATGCTTCTTTGAAAACCTGTTTTATAATGAGGCAACAATTATGGAGTTGTTTATTGCACACATGTGGGTGAATATATATAATGTCTGCAGGCTCCTGCTTGGGTGAAAGGGCAGAGAGAGAAGCTCTTCCAGGTGCAATCTAAAGCAGCAGAGGTAGAATCTTTTTCTTTTCTCTTGACAGAGAGGGCTGAAGCTTTGGTGAGGCTTGAATAATTGCCTTTCATAGGGAGAGGTTAAGGTGATGGGATGTGTTGGATTTTTTGTTTGTTTGTTTGGGTTTTTTTTAAAATTTTAATTTTTTTAATATTTTTAATTTCTTATTNGGTGAGAATTGTCCTTAAAGTTAAGCTTCCAGAGCACTGCCTCAGTGCTGAATGCAGACCCCTGCCTTCTCCCGGCAGAGGAGGGCTCCCAGCTGTGCCCCCTCTGGCAGCAGCAGCACGTGGAGGGGGTGACCCGGGGCTGCCCTGCCCTCCCCTGGCCCTCGGTGGGCTCCGAGCCTCGGCCGCTTCACAGCTCGGCACGGAAACCCCTCCCCGTCCTGGGAGGGACCCGCTCTCCTCTCGAGTGATAATGCAATCCGGACACGAATTGGCAGAAATGTCGGGGGACTTCTTATTCCTGTGTGTTTCCAGTGCAAATGCACTCAAAACACCCTGAGAAAGGCAGCCTTGGCATTTTTTTCTGATGAACTGACACTGACCTGACAGTTTATTGCAGTTTCTTCCCCCAAAGGCAGTTATATAGAAAAGAAACTGAAGAACCCCTTTCCCATCCCCGGTGTGTTTTCCAGTCATACTCATGTTAAAACCTATTATTTTTCCACTCTGTATTTTAATAATTTCTGCTCTATCAAACCACAATTGAGTACCACCTTTAAGTGTATGCTAACACTGACTTAAAGCCTAGCTACCTCTGAGCTGTAATGTGCATTTCAGAAGGCCTATTTGCACCAGGTGGAAGAGGACTAACAAGTTTAATACTTCTCTGGACACAAATGGAGAGGGGTAACTTTATCTCTCAATATATGGACAGCTTAGAATGACTCATCTCCTTCAGTGCTGGCACCTAAATTTAAGTGCCTCGAGTTGGGCAGAGTAAATAGCTGCTTGTTATTATGTTTGTGCCCCTCTGCTTCTGTTTCCTCAAGCTGCAGACAGGAATTCCTGATGTATCCCAAGTGATGGAGGGAGAGAAGGTGTTTCCCAGGCTCTTTCCAAAATTGTTTCCATACGTGGCATAAGAAGAGTCACTGGGAAAAAGACTCTGAGGGTAGATTGGGATCAAATATTGTTTTTGGAATCCTCTGACAGGTGGAAAAGATGAGTGGCCTGACCTAGAGAGCACTGAAGTTCTATGGTAATAAAGAGGGGCCTTAACACAGACCTTGGCCCCCACTGTGTGCTCATTTTGGGGGAAGGTAAGCTAGTTTTGACTTCTCTGCCTCATCTAGTCTGCCACCAACCTGTGGATGGCTGAGGTGCTTCTTCCAAGGATGAAAAGTGTGGGAGAACAGCAGGATATCCTCATCATGCTGTTTTGGGCTAATGCTTTGGGTTGAGCTAATAGTAAGTATATGCCTGATATAAAGTCAAACGTGTCTCTTAGCCAAGCACACAATTTTATTTTTAAAGTTAATTCAGCTTAGATGTGTTGGTAACATTTGGCAATAGTTCTTCACAGGGAGCTGAACTGCTGCACACTTGTTAGAAAGGCAGAAAACACAGTCAGTGCCAAAGCTGCAAAAGCATTGTACTGGTGAAATATCATAGCATGACAGGCACATCACAAATCAATATCACAGAAGAGTTTGAAATAGTGTGTAGGAATATTTACAGACCATGGAGATTAAGAAATATTGCTGGCATGGTTGGGGGAATCAATACATGAGGGTAATCACAAAATGCCACCACCTTCTGAGGTGAAAAATATAGGTCCCTATCCTACCCTAATAGTAGTTAATGTGGACCTTTATAATGTTTTACTGAAAGCAATGGAAAGTTTAAGGTATTTCTGTTCCTCGACTGAGTTGTCCAACTGGAACCAGTATTAGACTGCAGAAATGTGTCTTTCTCCTATGTCTTTTAAGGAAAAAAGTACTGGAAAGCAGGATAAATGAAGTGATAAATCATAGGAGAAGAAATGTTTAAAATCCCCAAAAACTTAAAAATTGTAAAAATAGTTCAAGTTTTCATCCAACTCCAAGCTTGATTCTGGGAATGGAGGGATCAAAATGAAGTATGTAATTTAGGATTTCTTTTTTTCCTTTGGACTTCTGTAGGTGTGATGATTTAGTTTTCCTCGTGCTAAAGCAGATGAAGGCAGGATAATGCTTCTGGCAATGTTTCAATGTGCAGCAAGAAGATGGTCTTGGCATCTCCACCAAGATAAGCAAAGCTGGGTTTTAGCCTGTGCACATGGGAAAGTTAACATTTAGTGAGGTTAGAATAATGGAATGTCCTGAGTTGGAAGGGACACATGAGAATAATCATGTCCAACTCCTGGCCCTGCACAGGGCACCCCAAGAATCACAACACATGCCTGGGAGTGTTGACCAAATACTTCTTGAACTCTGGTATTTGGTCTGAGGTTGATGAAGGTGTGCAGCCTCCACGGCAGACAGTGCTCTTGGGATGAAGCTGTGCTATCAAGAGAAAAAGGAAACTGGATATCCATTTATGCTCTTGGTATCCCAAAAAGGGTGCTGGTGGTGTGAGCTGTGGGCCCATGCCATGAGACTCAAGGAGACATCTGTGGGTACTTGCAGGAGAGATGGTGGCAGTACTTCCCAAGTGGCAGGATGCTTGGAGAAATTTCTGTCTCTCTTGGCACTCGGTCCATCTGTGACAGAGCAGCAAAAACTGTGGCAAGGTCACCTACCAGGTGGTGCTTTGATGCTGCCCAGTGAAGGTGGCATTGATCTATAAATGGTGCCTCAGCAGAGGATTTTGAAGGGAGATCCTGTCCAAACAGTGGAAAAAACCCAAAGCTGTGAGGAGGATAGCCTTGAAAGAGAGGGGATGAGTTGTGAGCATGTGTAGCACCAGGTCTCTTTAGATGCTAGTTGAATGAAGTCACAGCAGAACCTGAGGGTTTGGAAGCAGCCAAGGAGGAAGAGCCAGAAAATCTGGAGGCAGCAGAAACTGAGTTTCTGCTAGCACCAGAGACCAGTCGACCCAGCCCAAGCATATTGTTACTGTTTTATTAAAAGGGTTGATTTGGAGAATGTTGTGTTTGCAATTCAGCATCATGCCTGGGAGCCTTGATTTCAAGCCTTTATTTATATGCTTAATTGTTGCTATGGAAATTCAATATTTAAAGAGGTAATTATTGCTGATCTTGTTGCATGTGTCCATTTCTGATGTCCAGCTGTTAGCTCTTTAGCTCCAGTCTAGCAGATTAATTACTACTATTGATTACTTTGAGCTTCTCTCTTCACACCTGCAGTCTGTGTAATTAGCCGGTGGCCTCCACTGAAAATTAGGAGCAGTTTCATTTTGGCACCTTGCCATTTCTCAGCCATGTGCATTGCACTGATGAACAAAAGCAAATCCATTTGAAATAGAGATATCTGGGCAATGAACTCCTTGTATTTTTGAACTATCTCTGGCTAACTCGAATGACTCTGTGTTAGCAAATATCTCACCTCATTGGAAGACCACTGATAGGAAAAAAAAAAAAAAAAAAGGAATTCCAAAGTACTGCAGATGTTTTGTTCTGTCTTCCACCAAGCAGTAAATGCTGTCCTGGCTATTTGAAGTTTATTGGTCATAGTGCTTTTGTTTTTTACTTAATGGGACCCAACCACCTGAGTGCGGTCACTTCTCCCAAACTGCTTTCCTGGAGTTGTCCTTTCTCTTTTGTGTGTGTGTGTGAGATGTTTCCTGCTGTTCTTACTGGATGCTACCAGGGCACACGAGAGGAACGTTGAGGAGGACCACAGGAGAGGTACTCAATAGGTCCTCATCCATCCTCTCCCTTCCTAAGCACTGTTTGTTTTTTCCCCTGGCCACCCAAGGACCGTGCCTCATCTTGGGAAGACAAGTCTGTGCCACGTTCCCCTCTCTGTGCATCTCAAAGGCAAAGACTAAGGGTCTAAAGGCTTTATCTTAGGAAATAATATATATATATATTTTTTTTTTTGCCACTGGAGTCGTGGCTTCCTGCTCTCAAAAAAAGGAGCCTTTTCTCTGTGTGTGCTTGGTGGCTAAACACAGGTCTTGTCATCATTGTGTGCTTCCCGCATAACCATGCACTGGGTGGAAAGGAGAGCGTGGGGAGAACTCTGTTTTTGCTCTTTCTGGGCAAGCATCCAGTCTAGATTTATAGCAGACCAAGGACAGTCCAAAAGGTGGCCTGTGAACCAAAGTGTGCTGAAATTCAGTGTTCAGGAACTAACTCTAGTATTAATGCTGCATGGCTGGACACTGTCCCACTTATCAGCAGTTTAATGTGCCGTGGTTCAGGGTCGTGAGTCTCCAGAGTCAAGGTGGGAATGAAGGCACTCTCTGCTTCGTGGGTCAAACACCACGCTGAAAGTTGTTGGGAGGTTCAAGGGAAGAGATTCATCTCCTTTTTGGTCTGCTAAAGTAGTTGCTTTAGACTGTTTGTTGCAGCACTGGCCTCCAGACCAGAAGGTCCCCAGCTGGAATCTCATCACTGCCACTGTTTCTAGATTAAATTCTAAATTGTGTACTGTCATTTGGAGGCCTTCTGTGCAGGGTCTCACTGAGTCACCAGTTATTAGGAATGCCTCCTATTATCTCAGCCCTAAAAGCTATTTGAACAGAAGCCTAATGTGGCTGTGATTTCCAAGGACCATTTGCTGTTATTGCAGCTCTGCTTTGCTGTGAGAAACAAACCGAAGTTGCTTTCAGATCACACGAAAGGGAGGGACAGGGATGCAGTGGAGCTGGAGTGACATTCAAGCTGCCAGTAAATGGAAATTCACCAAAAATAGACATTCTTTTTATTAACTAAGCCGGGGTCATTTCTACTGCAAGAAGACAAACAGGTGGATTTTCTTCAAGCAGACACATTTCCAGGATTTTGAAATTCTCATTTTTCTAAGGAGCTGCAAAATTAGCTGCTGAAGAAGTAGGCAGAACCTATGCACTGCTGTACCCCGTGGGCCAGAGGGACCTTCTCTGTAGAAGAGGAGGACACAGCAGAGAGACAAATGTCTGCTCTCTGAGAGAAGGAAGGCAGTAACCTTTATGTGCACAGAATGGGAAACTACAAATATAAATATTATTTTAAAGGTACAGATTCATGTCAAAAGTCTATATAATGTGTGAGAGTTTGGAGTCTGAATAGTAATGTTAATGGGCTGGATTTCAGAGCAGTCCTGATTCTACATTATTGCTGACTTCTCCTAAGACTTCTTAGTCCTATGTTACCTCCATCAAATGAAAGTGGAATTTTGCCCCCAAGAAGGGATGATTAAGGCACTAGGAAAACAGGCCTTTCATAAAGGATTTTTAGAAGTGTTGTTGTGACTACAGCTAAATGTGCTATGAACAGCTTGCTGCTGTTCAGGGGGACTGATGTGAGGTGGCATTGGTCCATTACAACTGGAGGTAGTAGGTTCAGTGCTGGTTGAATATCTGGCCAAATATTTGCATTAGTCCTGCTTTTTACAATTGTAGACACAGTTAAGCCGTGGCTTTTCCTCAGCCTGGTGCTGGGGTGTTTGGCAAGGATGAGGGGCTACATCCAAGGGTCTATTTTGAGCACGAGTTGCCAGACATCATCTTCATGTCAGATGGTCTGCAGCCAGTCATGCTCGCTGAAGGACAGACGTCTGGCAAGGCAGAAGACAACTGAAAGCTGGGACCGTTAGAAGAAGGCAGTGGTGCTGCCAACTACATTCCCTGTCCCAGCTGGATTCATCCCATTTGAAATGCTGCTGTGTTGGCTGTAGCAAGCAGATCGGTAAGTGGGGAAGGAAGGACAGCTTACTGTAGGGCAACAGATAGGTGGCCAAGGAGAAAAGAAAGCAAACATGCTGATGTATCCATGTTATGTGTCCAAGTGCTCACAGCACTTCAAGGCTGGCTTGTTGTACTTGGAGACCTCTGAAACTTGGGGTAGAGGTTTCAAAGTGGCAAAACCCCCACCTGCTGTGGCAGAGATCAGTTTCTGGACAGCCTGAGATGCAAAAAGGACATTCCTACCATGGTTGTCCCCTGCAATGTAAGGGCAGCAACTGATACAGTCCTGTTGAAGACTGGAAGTCCTGCATGTCCAGTGGAGTCATCTGGGCACCAGCAGCATTTGGGGCATGTTTGTGACCACCTGCAGGCATTGTTTTTACCTAATGGAGATTGAGCCTAGGACTACTGGCTTCCACCCACACATGGTCTCTTGGCTTGGGGGTGGAGGTGAGGCGCTTGCCCCTGTATCAAGCGTGGCAGGGTCACCAGACCTATGGTCTGTGTCAGGGCCAGCAGGCTGAACCAAAGTGGTGACAAGCTGGAAGACTTTTAGGGCAACTGCTTTGCCCCTGGAGGAAGGCAAGGCTGCTGGCAAATGAAATGTTCTATCCACAGGCTGTGACTAAAACTGCCATGAAGGGTCTGATTACACTAAAGGACTGAAGGTGTGGTTGAAGTGTCTCACTCATCCTGAAGGTCTTAGAGTGAGTTTGCTCAGCGTACCATTCATAGGCACCTACTGGCATTATCAAAAACTTCTGAGTGCCCAGTTCAGGAGGATCTGAATTTGAGTGCTTTTTGAGGTTGCTGCCTGTCTTATTCTTGCTGTATCTCTGGGTGTTTGACCAGTGTCATGTGTTGCTGTGTTCGGAGTGTGTTAAGGACGTGACTTGAGCAGCCTATCACTTGAGACCATTTACAAGAGGACTCATCATTTAACTTTTTATCATTGCTGCAGCTGCTTTCCTCCTTTCACTGGGTTGGGAGGTACTGCCTCCTACCATCATACACTTATGTGGCTCTCAGCACAGCTGGCTGAGGCTGTAAGTTCTCCCAAAATGCAAACAGCAAAGAGGAATAAGGGCATGAGGTATGTGCACAGTGACAGAAGTGAGAGGCTCACAGCTGGCAAGCCGCGTGTCACATGTTTGTAGATTTGAAATGTCATTTATTTCCTGACTGCTTGTCTCAGTGAAATGACTTTGTTCCTGTGCCAGGTGTTGGGTTTGGCCTTTGGCATCAGCCCATGCAACCATTATGGACTTCATCTGAAGCTGCACTGCATTGTCTTTTCTTCCCCAGGATTTGAGTTTGAATTGCTGTGTGTGTGATCCTGCTCCCACCTAACAGCACGTGGTGGTTGCACTTTGTCTTCCCACCTTGAAGTTTTCCTTTAGCCTGGTCCAGCTGGGAGCTGCTTTTGCACCCTAGTGAGTTTTTCTTTTTTTTCAGCAGTCCAATAAAGATCTTTTGCCATTGCTGGTGGACACATCTGGGAGCACAAAGCACTGAGGATAAGCTTCAAGCCCTGATCAGCATTTGATGTGCCTGTTACATCCTGCTCAGCTCCACCAACCTGCTGCCTACGGGAGTGGGCTGAAGGATGGCACACTCCTGCCACACCCCATCTGCCTCTGCTGGCCAACACCTCCTGACAGGGAACATCCTGGCTGTAATGAAGTGCCCACAGAGATTCCTGTGGTGCTTGTTCCCATGATGTCTCTCAAAGCCACGGGAGGGGCTGCTTTGTCCTAATTGTCCCTCCACATCTGTTTCCAGCCTCTTGGGTAGAAGGGCTGGTGTGTCCACACTGTCTTCTTGGTATCCACTGTGGCTTCTGTGCTCTTCATGAGCTGAAGAAATGGAGTGCTGCCATAAGAAATTGGGACAATCTGGGTTTATAAATAGGGTGAGATGCCTTCAGGAGGCATCTGAAATCCTTGATATAAAATCCCTTTCCTAAAAGTAGTTATTTTGAAGCTCCAGCTTTTTCCTCTATGAATGCTGATGTGTGAGTTTGTGCATGACAAATGAGACATTTTTCTCCCTGCAGAGGGAAAACTTGGGTTGGTCTGTGTTTTCATGAGCCTGTGTGTCCCATCCACAGCATCAGCTCTCACCCTAATGAGCTGAAGCTACATTAACAATATCCCAGGCAGATAAATTGACTTTAAACCTTGGTTTGATGATCCTACTAAGACATTCAATTAATTCTGTTTTGCTACAAGCTAATTTATGACTTTGTGTTTATTCCAAAAAAAATGTTGAATGTACAAATCAGTAGGAGACAAAGTAATGAATTATTCTACCTTCCTTCATGCTCTTGTCTTCACATTTCACTACTATAAGAATGGAAGAGAAAATATGAAAGAAATGTCTTTTGATGTATGAAATGTGGGTATTTTCTCATACTGAGCTGTATCTAACTGGTGTAAACACATAATCAAGCCCTCTAGGAGATGCTAATTAGTGCAGTAAATGTTAGTTTATTAATTGCCATTACGTTTCTCTTTGTTTCACCAGTGAATGTGCCTTTTCAGGAGAACAGATTTGATATGGTGTGTCTGTAGAATTTGTTTGTGTTCATGGCAGATGAAGACAAGTAGCCTAGCAAAGCTGTGATGAATTAACAGCATTCTGTGCAATCAACGTTTCTGTAACGGAGTCCACAAAGTGCATGGACTTCTGTGTGATCTGAGAAGAAAAAAAAATCAACTCAAAACAAAACAAACAAAAAAAAACCCCAACAACCCTTGAGGATTTGATAACAATTTTCTGCTCCATCTCTCCACTCGGTGTGTTTTTTAATGAGCCCTCCAAAAGCACAGGTAGTAAAACTTTTCCCTTTTTGATGTGGCAGAATGCACTGCCAAGACATACTGCAGGAGAGGTACTTCAAAGGCAAACAGCCAGTGAGTACAATCACATTAGGTGAGGCTGCTGGGTATAATCGAGTTCCTCCCATCCTTGGAAAGTGATGGAAGACAGTCCCTTAACCATTCCCTCTTCCTGCTCATCCAGCTTGTTATTAGAAATCGATACTTGCCCTGTGATGCTGTGATGTCTGTGTCAGGTACCAGTGGTTCCCCTGTGGGCAGCTGCAGAGGGCAGAAGCAGCAAAGCCTGGAAGACACCCCTTTGCCTCTGTGAAGGCTGCCAATAATTGCTGGGAATGCCAATGCCAGGAGGTGCCAGTGCTTGCAGGAAGCAGCAGAGTGGACTGTGTGTGGTGAAGGTCCACTGTGGAAAGCAGCTTTGCTGGGTGTGGATCCAGGTCATAGCTTGACCAACCTCTCAGAACCTACTTTGTATAGAGAGAAAAGCTTTGCCTATTTTTGATCACTTTGCTTGTGAGGCCAAGGCATAGGAGGAGGTGTTTTCTTTCTGTGAGGACAATGAGCTCTTGTATTTTCATTGACTTTGGCTAAAACACACTAAAACCCAGATATATCCTCATTCTTCTTTCTCTATAGAAGCAGCTCTATAATGCCTTACACTATGAAACAGTGAATATTCTTCACCCTGACTTTTGAAAATGCTTTTTTATTGTTTAATTATTTGCCTAGACAAGTTTCAGTGGGCCACTTAGAATCTGAGACTCAAACCCTTGTTTCATCTATGTCCTTGAGAGCAATGTTGTAAAGCAAAGCCTTTAAGCAGCTTGAGTCCCACCCTAATTCTGTTCAGGGCAGCTTCTTGTTCATATTATTGTACAAGTAAGAACAGCCCTGTGTCAGAAACTTCTGGCTTGGACTTGTGTGGGTGTCTGTTCAAGGGGCAGAGTCCTCCTTGCCCCTTTCTCTTAAGGCACATGTCTTGCTTCAGTGCTTCACTTGCTGTAGATGTCAAAGGCAGGCATGGCTGACTCTCTGCTGGGGCTCTGCATGGCAAGTGGTTGTTGCTGCTGCAGGTCTTAATTGCCTTTAAGTCCTTGGTTTATTTTTTTAGTGATAAATAATCATAGCTAGCACATGAATATGTAGTCGTTCTCTGATGGGAGCACTGAATTAGGAGATTCTGTGCAAACGTTTGCACGATGAGTGGGGGGNACTACTTTTTATTAAAAAAAAAATGCAAATCTTGTGTTCAATGTTACACTTCAGCACAGCTTGAGCAGAAATTCCCCTTTTAGTAAAGGGGGCTCTGTCTCCTGGACTCCCACAGCAGAAATATCACAGAGGATGGACCTAGCTTAGGCATTTGCTAGAAATCTGGAGATGGAAGCTGGCTTGTCCTCCGAGACACACTCCATATCTGCAGAATCCATCTGAATAAATGAGCCCCTTACTTAACTGGGAACGTACTGTAGATTCCATCTGCAGACTGAATGATTGCTCCATTTCAAGCCTCCTGACTCCCATGGAGCCATCTGGTACCCGCTAGTTGGTACGAATAGGTGAGGATTCCTGCTAACACAACAGCCTTCAACGAGGCAAAGTGCTGATATTTAGCACTCTGCTTCACATCTGCGAGCAGAGCCGTAACAAAAACCCCAACGTTTCCCCTGTTTAATATTTAAATGAGCCTTCCTTTTGCTCCTGGAAAGCCAGTTGGGACAGCAACGATGAAAACAATTACATGAGAAAATAGGTTGAGCTATTAATACATCCGGCTAAGCAGAGATTTCCTGTTATGTGGCATTTTTGAATTATTTCTGTTTCTTTTCACCCATTGATTGCTTCGGGTTGAGTGGGGAGGAAGCTGGGATCGGGGGAGAAGGTATGTGTCATATAGAGGTTTTTATATCACTTTGAGATATTGTCAGGAAATTAAGTTAATGGATATAACTCCTGTCTGTAGGCAGCAGTGGGCTGATCACAGGACTTGCCAATAAGGATGCAGAAGTTGCATTACTTTTTGCTGCCCTGCTGTGTGGGAGGTGTCCATATGGGATTGGCAACCTGGCACCACACCACAAAGAAGGTGCCTTTGCGGTAGCTGTGTCACTCAAAGGTTCCAGTGAAGGTGGACAGAAGATGGTGGGAAGTGGGCTGAAATCCAAAGGCTGCCTGCATACTCACACTGTTTTATTCTCTGGCACAGAGACCCACACACCTATTTAGGACACCTAATATGTGGCTGGAGAGAGACCTGTGTGCTCTTTGGCAGTTTAAAAAGAATGAAGAGACATTAGATCCCATTTTCACACTTAGGGTTTGGGGCCCTGGAGGGAAGGAGGTCAGGAGGACTTTCCAGCTGCTGTTTGGGAAGTGCTGCTGCCCTGAGCTGGACAGGGGTGGCCCTCATGTCTCTGAAGTTTGTATGGAGGTCTCAACTCAGAAAAGTCCGACCGGGTTTTGCTCTCCTGAGATGTTCTGCCGAGTGTAGGTTACTTAAGACTTTTTCCTTAGTCTGGGATGACATTTGTATCTGTAGCAGACGCTCTTACCTGGTTTTGGTTTGACTGTATTTATTTCTTTACTTCAGCAGCAAAAAGAATGGTGGATCTTTGCAATATATGTTCCTTTTTTTCAGTCATTTGAGCTTGCTCTAACTTCTGATGCCTCTTGACTACATGGCAGTCAGTGTGAATGGTGCCAACACCGATATTTGCTCCTGATGTGGGGAATAGGCAGTTCAGGGTTGGGTCTGAGCAGAGTCCTGTGACACTCACATCACTGCAGACTCACTTCCTTTTAGTCAACGTTGCCCCTCACACATGGGGTCGTTTACAAACTGGGGTCTGTGCTCACATGCCTGTTGGAAAATCCAGCCTGCTAAAAACAGCTGTCAGGAGCTCCCTTTGTCTGGTTGGGGTTCTTCACCTAAGTGCTTGTGGTGCCTGATTAAATTAGTAATCAGAGATATAGTCATGCTATTTTGTGACTCTGAGAGCCTTGATTGTGGATTATATTTACACACTGCAATTTCTTTCTAAATGAAGCTCTTTGTGCTCAAGGACTTTGAGAGTCTTTCAGCCTGCTGTAAAATCCAGTTTGCTGTGTCGACTGGCTCCTGCAGTGGTGCCAAGCTCTTGGTCAGGCATGCTGTGGGAAGCAGTTTTTCATTTGCCCAGTAAGTATGGCTGTACAAAAGTTCATGTGTGGTGCAGTGGTTCTGCTGCCCCTCTATCAGTGCAGGCTGGCAGATGCATTGAATGCCTTCCTGTTGCATTACTCCAAAAAAACAGGGTTTCCTTTTTCCTGAAAACAAGGGTTGGCTTGAACCAAAGCCACAAAAATGGCAGCAACAAACTCTGTGGTATTTAAAAATACCTTCAAACCCTGTGGCCTGTCCCTGGTAAAGACAATAAGGCTGCAAAGTCAGGCAGCCCTTACAGAGCATTTTGTGGTGTTTAAAACCCCTGACCATCTCTAGTGGGCACAGATTTGTCTGAGATGTTTAGGTGACTTTTACTAGCAGAACAACTTATTCAAATACCTTACATGGATACTAAGATGAAGGTCTTATTTAAAAATGCCTTAAAACTTGTAATTCTATTCCTTGTTTTTCTACCCTCCTGAAAGTAGCACTTTGAATCTCTGTGTCTTATTTTCTCTTCTCCCATTACCTGCCTTGTCCATAAAAATTCTTTGGAGCTAGATTTTTATTACTTGTGCTAGGAAATGGAACTCTGATCTCACTTGGGTCTTTGTACTGCTATAATGTAAATAATATTCTATTTAATGGAGTACCTCCAATAATTATTTTGAGGTATCCTACCAGCTGCAGTAGCCATTGAGCCTATTAGAATGGCAAAGCCTTTGGATGAATTAACAGACCAGATGAACAGATACAACTTATGCACTTACCAACAAAATTCATTCTTTCCAGAAAATTGCAGTACCATCTTGCAGATGGTTGGGATGCTGCTTCTGCCTACTGGCACTTTCCTTCTGCCACAGAATAGCTGCAAATCTCTCCCCAGTGAACTGTAGAGTCCTACAGGATGGCAAATGGCTCAGGAATGCCCTGGGAGTGAACTCTCTGGGAGTTCAAGGGGCTTCTGTTCAAACAGCTGGAGCTGTGTTTGCCTCTTCTATTTTCTCTCCCAGCATAGTTGTGGCTACAAGCTTGTTGAAACAACCAGCCAGGATAAAAACCAAACCACCCTGTGATACTGTGCCTCTAACAAGGCTCCTCTGCCCATTCCTGGCTCGGTGAAGAGCACAGGAAGGGTGACAGGAGCATGATGATGCACATCCAAACCCCCTCCTGTTGCTCCATGGCTTTTGACCGTGGCTAGCCTTGGCTCGAGCTGGTGCAGAGACCTGGCAGTGTGAAAGCAGCCACTGGCAGGATGAGTGCCTCCAGAGCTGAGCCTGAAGGGGCAGAGGGAAGGGCAAGGAGGCACACGCAGATGTGAAGAGGCAGTGGATGGCCTCCAGGTAGACTGGAGCTTGTCTGAGGCATCGTTTATCAGGTGGCTCCAACTACCTGGAACACACTGTCTCAGGTGCAGTCCTGCCTGATCACACTGTGTTCTTCAGCACCTACTCGAATACAAGGGTTACAGTGTCTGGCTTTGCTACTGATTCTTTTTGGTAAATCCTGCTTAGTGATCTCCCCCTTCCCAGGAGTAATGTGACTGTCAGGATTTGGTCCCTGTCAGGTGTTTGATTTGGAGTCTCCCCGATCTTGGATCGATGTCCCCTGAATTGCAGAAGCTACAGACTCCCTTCCAGCTCGATTTAAAAGCATGGCACATCACCCCCAGTCCTTTTATTGGTGCAGACAGCCTAGCTGGGATCTTGAGGGAGCCTGTTCCCGGGGGCTCCATGTGTTGTTTAGTGCTAATGGCAAGTTCTAAAATCCTAACCCAGGCTTCCTCCTGAGCCTTGAGTGCCTCTGCTGGCAGCCTGCTGCTCTTGCTCCGGGCTCTTCCACTTCACGCATTCAAATGCTTTTATTTCATGTTGGTTGGATGTAATGGGACTCACCTGGTTCAACAGCCAAGCTAAGTCAGCAAAATAACCTTGACTCTCCATGAAGATTTCTCCTACTTCTCCTATTCTCCTGCAATGACTGCATTAGTGCTGCCATCCCCACAATGTTAACAACCCCTTCCCTGCCACCAGGGAAAACCAAAAGCCCTCCAAACCAGCAGTGCAAGAATTAAAGCTGTCACATTCCCTGAAGTTTCCATAGGTAGCACCTTCTGTGTTGGTTAATGAACTTTTTGAGGGCCCTACTGCTTTGAGGGCAGTAGAATGGCTTGGTGGCTCGTGTGGACACAAATGAAGTGGGACTAAAACTGTGATTGCGAAAGTTTGAAGGAATACTGTTACTGGGTGTTTGTTAATTCCATCTTTGCAAGAGGAGAGCAGCTGCTTTTCTTTTCTTTTTTAACAGATGGAGTGATTTCTCATGTAGCATTACAGTAATGACCAACGTGACACAGAAGGAAAATTCTGTGACAATATGGTGAGCAAGATCTTATTGACAGCTCCACTTGCTTGTAATTTGTAAGCTCTATATTGTTGCTCTATTCTTTTTTTTTTTTCTTCTCCCCCACCTCCCAAATGCTGCCTGTCTTTTCTGCCATCTAGAATTAGATTTCAAGCTGAATGAAACAGTTTAGTTTTAAGGACTTCTAGCTAAAAGCTGTTTAAGATGCTTGTACCCTGCCCTAGGACTGAACAGGGTGCAGGGGCTGCAAATAACCCCAAGGACACGTCTGTTCGCTAAAATATGCAACTTCTGCCATGCATAGAAATGCTCAGAGCAAATGTCACCATCCATTTGTGGAGGAGCTGAAAATGTAGCTGGAGACCCCCTCCCACAGCCCCTTTTTATTTTTTTTTTTTTTGCAAGACAGCATTAACTTTGTCACTGGGTGCTTTTAGCCGCATCCATAACGTAAAAGGCTCTCAATGTCCCCCTAAGCTTCTCAGTTGCCTGGGGGAACTCCTCGCAAGACAATCTGTCTGTGGGATAGAGAGGATGTTGGTCTGCTCTTTCTGTGAATCTATTAAACTTGACACTTGAGGGGAAAAAAACCCCACAAAAACACCCCCCCAAAAAAACCCCCACCAAAACAAACAAACAAAAACCCAAAAAACAAACAAAAAACCCAAAACCAAAACCAAAAACCACCAAACCACAAAAAAACAACCAGAATGTTTGTTAGCTTGAGACAAGGAAAATAAAAAGTTCTGTGGGAATTTTTTTTTTAAAGGGAAAGAAGTTCTAACTTTTCTGTCAGTGCTAAGGAAGACAGAATGGTCCAGTGGATTCAGCAGCAGTGTAAAGCAGAACTGCAGA
Organism: Formicarius rufipectus; assembly: GCA_013399695.1. Lineage (NCBI taxonomy): Eukaryota > Metazoa > Chordata > Aves > Passeriformes > Formicariidae > Formicarius > Formicarius rufipectus. Next base: position 327,492 of record VXAU01000238.1, read on the forward strand.
GAATATCATGCCAGTATGAGGACAGGTGGAACCTGGATGTGCTGCAATCCTGACTTTCTCTGCTCCTCTCTCAGAGTTCTGTAACCATCCTTGCCCCTGAGCAGCGTGGACTGGCAAATTCTGCTCTTGGAAAAACAGTTCCCTAAAAAAACATAGTTCCAAGGGCTGGTTTTTGTGCTTAACAGCAAATGCCAGTGGCTCTTGCAGTCCTGTTGCACAATGTGTGCAGTGCTAACACAGCCATTTCTGTGTAACAGAGAGAAATACCCCCGAGAGAGATTTTCCTTTATAGTTCATAAATGACACTTACCTTTTTTGTGTGTCCTACATGCACAAAATGAGGCTATTTTTATCTCTGTAGCAGATTTGTCTTTAATTTCTGGAATTAGTGGAAGCTTATGATAGTGTTTTTCAAAAGGTTATGTAGAATAGGGAGAGATTAGACTGATTTTTATTTTTCTTTTTTGCATTAACTGTCTTTTAGAATTTCTCCAAGTGAAGGGCTACCAGCCTGCTGCTCAGTGACTAATAAATTTGATTCATCCTCACTCCCCACAGGGTTATCCTCCTTCTTACTAATGTTTGACATTTTATGTTTTAATTAAAATCACCCTCCAAGCAGCAAACCACTAAGAGAATGACAGATATTCCTACTGCAGAAAGATGGAAGCAAAAGGGCAATTTGCTAACTAGATCTCCAGTGGTGCCTCACTTTCTGGCTACTTGGCCACCTAATGTTTGTGTGTGTGACAATGCAACACCTGTCTTAGCATTGAGGGTATTTCCAGTGTCCAAAGATGCTTCCTTGAAAGGCCTGACTTTGAGGAGGAGAAACTGGGTCTCAGGAGTAGCACTTCTTTCTTGCTAATTCACAATTATTATTTAGATATCCTTCCCTTCTTTTAGGCTCCAAGTTGTATAGCCTAAGAGAAGGGAGAAAGGGCAAAGAAAAGCAAAGTTTTGGAAACAATTGCAGTAAAAATACTGCAAATTGTCTTAGTTGGGAAAGGGGTGCCCCAGCCACTGCTGGCTGGATGGGACCTCCCTGTGGAGAGGAGCAGAAGGGGGATGGTTGGAGGATAAACCTGGTGGGCAGGTGTGGAGGGGGTGTTTGTGCAAACACCTGTACTGGTCAGCACACTGAAGTGTCATCAGAAGTTGAAGAGCAGGCAGCAAAGGTGGTGACAGTGGCAGCAGGGAGGAGACTCCAGCTAAAGATCAGAGTTCACGTGGGAAGGAGTGAGGTGCATGCAGCCGGAGAGCTGCATTACAACCCACTTCGAAGGAAGAGGAGGTGATGCCACTGCAAAGGTAAAAATATTTGTAGGCCTTGAGAAGTAACAGAAGTTTTGATTATTTGAACATAAGGAAAAACCTGAAAATAGAGCAATGGGGTGTTTTAGCTGCTCTGTGTGTTAATCAGAGAAAGGATAATCCATGGCAGATGCCCTTTGGTGTGCAGAGCTTGATGAAAAGGTGATGGTAGAGCCAAGGATGGATGCAGGGACAGAGCCATGCTATAAATAGAGTGACAAACTGGTGCCTGCCTCTGTGTGGAGTGACAGGTGAGGGAAAGACATTGACCTTAGACTGGCATCAAACCCAGAATGCACCCATCTGCTTATGAATCTTATTTGCCTATGACAGGTACCCCTGGTGAGATTTATCCAGGAGTTCATGCTAAACCACTGCTTCTAGATGGCAGCAACTGGACATGTGCAAAGTAAAGGAAAAAAATCCATCTTTCCTCTCCTCATGCAGTCTAAGAGCTGTGTTGTGAGGGGGCAGTGACACAGCCTATGTCCCATTTGTTTCCAACCCACTGCAGCATCTTCCTGATTCTCACTGGTGTCTCTTCCTCTGTCTCAAGCTCAACAACAGAAGTATTTTTCTTAGGTGTAACAAGTCTGCTGGTGTTGAGAATTTGATTTCAAACGTCTTCAGAAAAGACAGTGTGCAGGAAAAACTTGCAAAATCCTGCAAGTCACAGGCTTGTCTGAGCCTTGCTGAATTATGATACGAAACCCAAAGGAATGGTGGAGAAATGACAGTTCCCTTTCCTGTGATATTTTGGCTGCCCTTAGGAGATGAACAGTGAAACATGTGACTTCTGAAGAGAAAAGTACTGAATAGAGGGGAGGAAGGCCTAGATATATTAGGATGAATATATGGGGAAAGAGAGAAAGCTGTAAGGCAGACGGCAAGGTTTTGCATTCACAGCTCGCTTCTCCTCCCTTCTGGAACAGAAAAGCCAGAGAAACATGGTAGTTCCTCTTAAGCAGCTTAAATGATCTGCATTTCAGCATCACCTAAAGCACACAGGCAAAGGGACCAGCTGGTCTCCTGTAACTCCAGGGAGAGACCTGGTTTTGGTTTGCTGGGATAGCTGGTACCTAGGAAAAGAAAACTTTGTGTCACGTCCTCTTGGGAATGACAGCTTGGCGAATAGAAGTTGCTATTAGAAATAGTGTTTGTGTCTCCTGGTGATGTGGTCCTTAGGAAGGAATTAACAAAAAATGGTAGAGCTGCCCCCTTCCATCCTGATTTTGTGTGGAGGAGACATTTGTGTCAGCCCTGGTAGCGCCACAGAAGGTCTCTGCTGAGCGTCTTTGGGTGGCTTTGATGGAGAGGATCCTGGCTGTTTTCAGAGTTGCAAAGGTATGAGGGTTCTTTGCCAGGCTTCTCGAGTGCATAAACATATGTGAAAATAGGAAGAGGACACGATGTCTCAGGAAAACAGGTACAATGCTGTGCAAATTCCTCCCCTGCACCAGCCATTCCTCAGGTTTGTTCAATCCTAGGTTAGTCTGCAGAGGCATGTGCAAGAGAAGAAACCCAAACTAGCTAGAAGATCTGAATTTAAAGTGGATTGATTAAATTCCACTAAATCCCTGTGTAGATGTCCTTGTTCAGAATTAAGGGAAAGTAAGATAAGTCTCATAAAGGCCAAGTTAATTCTGAAGGAGAATACGTACACAGAGATTTAATGTATTTTTAACTAATCCATTTTAGCACTTAATTCAGATTAACTGTACTCAGTTTTCCTCTCTGGCAAAGACCTTCAAGGGAAGGAGATGTGGAAAAACACCAGGCTGAAAAGTACAACGTCTGTGTGCAAGACAGGTAGGATGCAGTGTCAGTCTTCATGGTGTCCTTCCTACCTGCAGTGACATATTCTTGGGCCAAATCCTGTCTTCACTCCTATGTGTGAACCAAGCATTGCTTAGCCCCTGTAGCCTCTGGTTTAAAAAGTCAAAACCTGGAGTTTAAGCTTTGCTATTGATTTTAAAAATATATTGCAAATGATAACTCAAAAGGAAATGGGAGATTATGAATAAACAATAAGGTGCATAGGTGTACAGGGAAAATGCAGCAGTCCATAAATATAGTTAAGAACTCAGTTGTACAATGAAGAGAAAGGGTATAAAAATGTAGATGACTAAAGCAATATGTGTTCAGAGGAATAATAATCTACTATGAATTAAAATACGAAAGTATTGGAGACTAAATTGCTTCTACTACTCTATACATTTTTTTAAAGTACCTAGAGGCCTTCAGGTATGAGTACTAAAATAAAAATATTATTATTATGGATTTTGGGGGGCAGATGAGTTGGAACTAAAGGATGTCCCCTGTGCCTTAGCTGTATTTCATGTGGTTAAACACACTGGACCAAATGTATCCCTGGCCTGCTATATTGAAAGCACTTTGGAAAAGTACATATTAAAGCTATGTGTAAAAAAGCACTGAATTTTGAACAGGCACTTAAGGTAATAAAGTCAAAGAAGTTCTCTCAGGTCAGTTTAGTTTTGGGTGAGGGGAGTGATTGCTCAGTCACTTTGGTCCAGTGAATCTGAAACAACAGCATGCGAGAAGATACGGTGGCCAAATGTCTCCACGTGGGATAAATGCTAATGCTAATTGCTGCCTGTGCTACTTCCCAGCTTTTGCTCATGGATTCCTGCCCTGATTATTATTCTGCCTCAGTGACCACCAAGGTAACTTTCCTCCCTGTTTTGCAGGGAAACTTGAGGCCAGTGCTTTTGCTCCATTTTGAAGTTCACGTAAGCACATTTTTCATAGACACCTTTAGGTTGAAAAAGACCCCTAAGGTCGTCAAGTACAACCTAACGCTGTCAAGTCCATCGCTAAACCGTGCCCCTCACTGCCACATCTGCATGTCTTTTAAAGGCCTCCAGGGATGGTGACTCAACCATTTACCTTGGGAAGCCTGTTCCAGTGCTGGACAGCCCTTACTGAGCACGTTCTTTCCTTAAGATTCAACCTAAACTTCTTCTGGCACAACTTGAGGCCATTGACCCCTTGTCCTTGGGACACAGGACCTCTCCCCACCTGGTTGCAGCCCAGAGAAGGGAGCTGGCGCTGCTGGGGCTCAGTGGGGTGTTTGCTCAGCACTTGTGCAAGCAACTCCTTTAGTTGAGTGTTGGCTGCACAGTGCAGCACGGATCTCCTCCACATCTGGGGGGCAGGAGGATGTGGTGCAGGGCAGAGCCCCTGGCACCCAAATGCACACTGCTGAGCATCCAGAGAGTAAAATGGTCAGGGACAGAGCTGGAAATGGGGTCATCCTAATAAAGCTATCACATAAAAACTCTGGCAAGAGACTGAGCTTGTCCAGTGCAGGCAGCAGAGCTGGGAGAGGTTGTGCTCCCAGCCTTTTTTGCTCCCTGGAGGAGCAGGGAACCACACGTGGCCACTTGGAGGCCTCTTCCTACTTTTGTTGCCTTCATTTAAAAGCTGTGCTCTGCAAAGTAGGAGAAGGTTCAGGTCTTGTCTGACCCTGGTTTGCATCTGTGCTGCATCAATAGTTGTGTGTGTGACACTTAAAAGCTGTGTAGGGAGTTAATGGGGGTGCACACGTGAAAAGGAACCTGTCTTTCCTACCTGCTCTCAGATGCACTGATGTGTAGCACTTGCCTTTTGCCTTTCATTTCCGTTTCTAGTCGTTAAAAATACCCCAGCAGTTGCCGAGGTGGGCAGTTTGCTACCTTCCCTGCTGCAGGGGGAACAGAGGGCAGCGGTGCTGTGGCCAGGCTGCCCTCTGGGGTCATGGCAGCTGCTGTGGCCAAAGGGGGATCAGTGTGGTGGGCTGGCTGGATCAGGGGATGTGCTTGCAGGAGGCAGCAAAAGTTTACATTTGTGAGAGCAAAGTGAAGAAGTGTAGGATTGGAGAGCACTGGGTGCCGCCATATAAGCGCCATAGCCCCAGGTCTAATGGGTAATAGAGTCATTAATTCTGCTGATTAACTTGGCCTTGGGGTTCATGGAAATGACATCCACCTCCCTTCTTTTTTTTTTTTTTTTTTTTTTTAAATGATTGTGGCTACCTTTCTACAGAATGTNAAACTCAAACTGTGGAACGAGGGAGCATAAAAAACCCCAGCTAATTAGAGGGAAATCAGGGGAGAAGAAGCAGGGAGAAAAGAGAAGACAGTCTGAGCATTAATGAGACTGATTTGGGAAGAGGATGTGACAAGCTCTTCAAAAGCATTATTGTCAAATGTGTCACTGTTTCATAGATGGCTAGCACTACCTTTGAGTGTCACGCTGATAGTTAATGATTTGAAACTATAAAAAGATTGAAAAGGTAAAAGGGAAAATGGTAGACTCCACTGGATTTAATGAGAGTCCCCCCCTTCCCACTTGTTTTCTACACGAAGAAGCCTTGGAAAACACAAAAAAAGTTCCCTTTCCCCCTGTCTTCTTGCAATCTCGAGGCAAAAAATGTTTACAAAGGAGGAGGGAGAGCACAGAGGTCCATCCATCTCACTCTGACCACCATCTATCTTCCCTTGCTCAGACCCTCAGCTCTCCCATTCCCTGTCCAGCACCGGTGGGATTGTGGCTGCAGAGGCAGAGGACTGACAAAAATAAGCCGGGATTGATGAAGGAGGCAGCTCTGGCTCTTGTTTGTTTTTCTGTGACGTGCTGAGCAGAAGCAGTCCTCACACTGTGAAATGTAACAAAGAAATCCAAAGCGATTACACAGGTTCATTTGTCAGTATCACTGCTCCAGCTATTGCTGTGTGCAACAATGAGATGACAAGGCATTTATTGCTGATGGTTGGTTATTAGCTGCATTATAGGAAACATTAGCACAGTCTAGGATACATAGACCAGGGAGACAATGGCTTTCTGGGCTCCAAACTCAGCAGGGTGGCCTTGTCATTAAATTTGGTGGCACCGATTAAATTTTTTTTTTTTATTTTTACAATAAATTGAGAGGAAACTTAGAAAACTAAACCTTGCATTTTCCTTAAGACTGATCCGCCTGTTTTCTTTGCATACTCCAGTTTGTATCAGAAAAGGCATGCAGGCCAGCAAATCTGCAGAGAAAGGTGCTTTGGAAAAGGTTCTTGGCTGATCCCATCCCTGCCTTCCAGCCGTGAACTCCAAAGTGCTCCTCTGCCACCGGGGTGCCCCAGGTTCTTCTCTACCAAGTCACGTGCAAACACACAAGGAGAAAAGGCTTCTGTCAACTTTTCTTGTTACCTTTGTCTTGCTTTCATTACCTTTCCCAGAACTGCTCATTTTTTCACTTGTCTTGCCTGTGTCCTTTAGGGATGGATTTGTGATAGCTCTCCCATCCTTGCTAATGCCCCTTTAGAAGTCACCAGGAGTCACAAAGTCATGGAATGGCCTGGGTTGGAAGGGATCTTAAAGATCACGTAGCCCCAGCCCCCTTGCCAGGGGCAGGGACACCTTCCACTACACCAGGTTGCTCAGAGCTCTATCCTGGCTTTAACCAGCTGTCCTTCAACACTTCCAGGGATGGAACATCCATAACTGCTCTGGGCAACCTGTTGCAGTTCCTCACCACCCTCACAGCCAAGTGTTTCTTCCTAATACCCAATCTAAACCCACTCTCCTTCAGTTGAAGTCATTCCAGCCTGCCCTCTCACTACATGCTTTTGTAAATAGTCCCTCTCCACCTTTCTTGTGAGCTCCCTTCAGGTACTGGAAGGACTCATTTAGCTAATTCTGAAGGCTTTTCTTCTCCAGGCTGAAAAAATACCAATCCTGTTAGCCTTTCCTCATAGCAGAGGTGATCCCCTCTCTAATCAATCTGGTGACACTCCTCTGGACTTGCTCCAACGGGTCCATGTCCTTCCTGTGCTGAGGACCCCAGGATTGGATACAGTTCAAGGTGGGATCTCCACGGAGAGAAAAAAAAGCCTTTGACAGTGAGTGTTGACTGGGGAAAGCAAAGGTTTGGCATCCAGGGGACGTGACTGGATGCCTGCCATATGTATTAAGCTGTAAAAGAACGTGCCTGTTCTATGGCAAAGGCAGTGTTTGCACAGTGGTGCAAAGCCAACCCTCAGTTCTGGGTGAAGTGCTTGCTTTTTGCAGCCTTTCAGTCCTGAGCTGTGCAGTCAAACCAGAAATTCTGGTGGTGGCTCCCTCTTTTCCAAGAAATTTTTTTTTTAATTATATAATTAATTTTCTTATTAACTCAGTGAGCAATATATTCCCTGTTCCATTTTTTCTGACACTCAGCTTCAGTTTATTTTACGCTACCATCAGATTTCCAGAATGCCCCAGTTTTTGGCACTGACAGCACTTAAATAAACTGAAACAGTTGCCCTGGGAAAGCTGGAGGTTTTGACAGCTGCATGAGGGATCATAGGACTTCAGCCCATAAAATACCAGTGTAAGGGGAATTACAATGTTTTAAAAACCACTACCACTTGATAACATTGTCAATAGAAACGGGAGCTGGATTTGAACAAATCCAGACCAAAGCCAAGTATCTTTGAATGTAAAAGTGAAAATTTGCTGGACTCTCTTCATCACCAGGTTTGTGTGACTCAGATGGGATTTATTTATTTATTTTATGTTATGAAATTTGTCAGATTCTATGCTCTATATGCTGTCTGCCTAGCACTGAATTTAATCTAAACTGTTAGTTCTGGATTCATTGACAAGAGTGGTAACCTGAAAAGATTATGTCAGACTCAGACCCTTAAGATTCATGTCGTGCTGTAAATTTTATAGCATTTTTGAGGCTAAAAAATGGTATTTTTCTTTCTAAACTGCATTTACCAAATGAGTGTGAGAAAATGAGCAATGTTCACTCTCTTACATTTACTAAGTAAGGTGGTTTTGCTCCCCACTAGACACACCTTAGGCCACGTCATCTGTCTCTGCCCAGCGATTAATTTTGCCCTGAACTCCCCAAACAATACTATTTCCTCCAGTTTCTGCATCACTGTGCCCTTCTCTCATTATTTCTTCTGTTAATTTTGTCTTAACTTCCACCTTGCTGCTGAAATCCTGTGATTTCAGTACAATTCAAAAATGAAGGGATCTTGTAGCGTGGTAAATCAGTTTCAGTGAAGGAATGTGTGCCTGCTGATCTAAGGTTCCTTAGGAAAAAATATCCCCCATAGCATGGACAGGTAGAAACACTTGTGATCCAGCTTTCAAATGAGGATATTTTGTAAATAACAAAATATAATAATGATAATAATAATAACAATAACAGTATCATGCCACTCCAGCCATAAGGTTTAAAAGCACGGCCAATAGGCCTAAATCTATGGTGGCAATCCAGAACCAAGTAAGGATGAAATATCTCTTGAGGCCCCAGAGCTTGAAACTTGTCACAGAAGAGGCATCTAAACTCTCAGAAAAGAAAACAATCTCTATTTGAGAGCACAGAAGCATTTCTGACGAGTAGGGTTTGATGAGTCAGCATTTCAGGCGGTGAGTTAATGCGGTGTTTGGCAGCTGAGCTAAAAAAAAAATACACGAAAAAGCCCTTTGGCATGAACTTTCCTTCTGAGATACATTCAGTGTATCTTTGAGAAGTGGGAAGGTTTTGAAGTTGGTTTAATTTGGGGCAGGCTCATTAAGGAACACGTTTTAAGACCATAGATTTTGTTCCCTCTGGCTGTACTCCGCGCTTCGAACTCAACTTGGCAAAGACAAAATGCGATCCAGGAGAAGATGTCTGTATTGTGAGATAAAACGAGCCCAAGTCGGGCTGCTTTGTGGCTGGCTCGGATCAGATAAGAGCTGTAGGGAGCAGACCCACCTCACCCTGTAAGCTACATCTTAGAGGAATTAAGGGGTACGCTGTGATGAGGCGTCAAAATGTCATTTAAATCCCGTTACAAGCAAAAAGGCCAAACCTTTCCTATCGTTTCATGTGAAAATGTGGTTGGTACCAATGGAGTTTCATTGTCTGTAATGGAAATGGTGGGAAATGAAATAGAGAGGCAGCTAATAACCCTGCAGGTTGGTCCCCTCTTTTGTCACAGCTGCTCCACATCCTCATCTTTGTAAAGACTGAGCCGCGTTTCTGCTCGCCCTTCTCACGGGTTCCATCAGGGACATTCGGTCTGGTTTCAATGTACAACCTATGCAGGAAGGGCATCAATTTTTACTCAAATGGGACTGGAAGGGACTAAAACTCAGGCTTCAGGTTCACAGGGATTTCTACACAAGAGAGCAGCAAGTAACTGATGACATACTAATAGAAAATGGATTGAAGTAAATTGTTCTTTCCCCTGCAGGATGCTGAATTTGCAGAGTAAAGTATTGCCCAGCTATCCATTACCTACGAGACACAGGTATTTCAGACAAAGGTTTTTATTGTAAAACTATTAATCATTATTTGGTTTGTCACTGAGCCTCTGCAGGCCCAGTGAAAGCAGATCACTGATGAACCAGGCATGACAAATACTAAGAATCTGTAGCTTAAATGCACAAAAGAGCCAGGAGAAAGAGCTGGCCCATAAAAACACCACTGTGGAGAACACCCAGCCTGGAAACTGCAGCAGAGCCCCCATGGCAGCCCCTGCCTGAGCACCACGTCCTGAGCTAAGCCCTGGTGAAGCAGAAGGACCCCATGTTAGCTTCTCTGCCCAGAACTGGGCTGGAAAACACAGATGAGAGGCTTGGCAGCAGCCTGTTGCCTTGAGCTGGCCATGCAAGGCTGTTCCTCCTTCCCCTGGGCTGCACTGGCTTTCTGGGATGCACGTGCCAAAAAAAAACCCCAATGGAGAAAATCGAAGTAAGGAACAAACATTCAAAGCTGACCCTGAATGTTTGTGGTTGGCAAGATGGAAACAAAACTCACCGAAGCAGAAGTTGCTCAGGATGACCCTTGGAATTTTGCTTTTAAAGGTCAGAAGGGAAAAAAACACTGCTTTACTGCTTGTAGGAAGGAGAGTTTTGGCTGTAAGGTCACTTTGTTTTCACACTCTCAGAAATGTTACCTCCACCCTTCACAGGGAATGTAAATCAAGGAAAAAACCACCCAGCAGGGTTATCAGGGTAACACTAAATCAACAGCAGCTGCAGCTGCTAGGGCTGAATGTCCCATTTACAGTGAGGCATATGTCTGCTGCTGCTGAGAGATTAACACTATTTCCAATTAAAACACTCAAAGACCAAGATGATTTTTATTTTAGTGGTCTAAAGAAAAGCAAACTTAGAGGCCAAAGTAATCCAGGCTTTCTATTCTGTGTTCATGGTGTCTCTAAGTCAAGGCCAAGCTGGAAAAGGATAAGGAGGGCAAACTTTCCTTTCAGCAGTTTGAAAAAACTGCTGACTAAAATCTGCATCTATCATCTTGTTATTGAAAAGTATAAGTAAAAGGTGAGAGAAAATTGTGCCTGATATGGGATGTTTAGTTGACAGACAGCTCATTGTAACAGATGTGGCTCCTTTTAAATAGCACCCTGAATGAGATCCCAGAAAGACAAGGACAAAGGCTAGGAGAGAGCACTTAGTCTAATTAGACAGAGAAATCCATTTCCTTTTTAACTGAATGCTCTTCTGAATGTGCAGAGATTTCCAAGTTATGAAGCACGAGCAAAGGATGGAGACTACGGCTATCAGTTCATAATCTGCAAGGCATGGAATAATAATGGTCCTCATTTTTCAAGCACTGCTCTTCAGTAGTTTGTTAAACCTGCACATCATTTCCTCACTAAAGCACCTGCAGATTAATGGCACGGCTAGAAAGCTTTTCATCTGGTGTGTATGTGGGGAGAAATTGTAAAGAAAGGCAAATATTGGCCTGAACACTTGTTCTGTCAGAAAAAAACCCCTCACAAAGTAAAGGATTGGTAGTCTAGATTTCTGCTTATCCCAAACTTATTGGAGTCGTAAAATCCAAGGTAAAAGGCAGAGAAGTGGTGCTATGGTTTCCTATAGCAATCAGCAAACCAGGCTTGACCTTCTTTTCTGTGTGTGCTTTGAGTTGGCCGCAAGATATTAAAGCAGGATCCCTTTCATTCAGCTTCAGCTCCTTCTCTGCCAGTCACTCAAGTATTACCACCCCTATAAATGTACATGGCCTGAAACTCCCCAGGATTCTCCTACAGTTAACTTTGAGGGAGAGAGGCATCTCCAAAGGTTGTTTTATCTCATCCAACGTGGGTATCTGTCACCTCTAGAGGGTAAATCTGTCAACCTATTGCCCTCCACTGACTACAGGGGACAAATGTTTCAGGTTAGGAGATACTCTTCTAGATGGATAGAGTTATGTCACTATTTTACAAGAAAGGATTTTGCACTTGCCACCAGAAAACTTTTCAGCAGAGACCTGTGCAGTCGCTTATTTTCATTCTTTGTCTATTCTACCCCCGACCAAAGGGGAGGAATCAAGGGAAGGAAACTCAAGAAAATGGAGAACATGACTAGTTTTTGCTGGACATTTTTGATCTGAGCAGGCAGCCAAGATTTAGTGTCTTGGACATTGTGTGGAATAACCAGTGATGGAGTCCAGCATCTCTGGTGCAACTTGTGTGGGCGTTTTTCTAAAATAAGTGGTTCTACTTTCTTGGAAACCTGGGGACTCAAACAAATGAAGAGTGTTTCTCAGCCCTCACCTCCATACCTCCTCTGCCAGCATTTCCTTGGCCTCCCTGAGAGCCCTTATTTGCAGTTCTGTTTCAGTGCTTATGCAGATCATGTCTTTGCCAGGGGGCTTCGATAGGTTTTTCTGCACCCCAGCAATAAGTGGGAAGTGTCAGCAGGGCTGTAGCAGTGAGGACAGAGCAATGTGGTTTTTCAGAGAGCCATAGGAACCAGGCTGTGAACCTGAAGTCTGGGGGGGTCATCTTTAGTCTGATTGCTGTCACGTTTTGGAGCCTGGGCTACAACATAAACCCGTGCATTTTCACTGCTCTTGCCCACAACAGCTCCATTGGCCAGGATGGACACACTGACATCAGTGAAAGACTAACTAAAAAGTCTGACTGAAAAATAAAGTGAGGAGAAATATAAAGCAATTGCTCTCTACAAGGGAAAAAGCCTGGACTGATCCTCATCTCCCTTTCCACAGCCAGCAGCTCCATAGAAGAACACAGTGGGAGCAGGGAATGATGAACCCTGCTTCTTCCTATGTCTCCAAATATAGGAAGAACATCTAGGATAGGAACATCACTTTAGGAAGGATTTGGTACTTCTGGGCTGTGCTTCTTGAATATAGAGGGACATTTCATTCACTTGAAGGGGAAAGCAAAACCTTTTGCCAGTAGAACAGTGCAGTGTCTTGGTAACACATGAGCCAAACAAATGTGGGCTTTTTTGAGCATAATATCTGCCAGACTCTTGCCGGGGGTGTTTAACAGGCAAATTGCTTAACAATTACAGGAGGGGTTCTGCGACTGGGAACTGTGCAGGTGCAGGCTCCTGGTTATAAGCCAGGCAGATTTTGCAATGCCACGGGCTGAAATTATTTTTAAAGGAAAAAAAGATGATGAAACTCTGTTTGAGTTGTTTCTCTGTGTGTACCCATAAATTTGTATACACGTGCCTTTGAGTGTGTGTGGGCACGTGTGAACTCAGAGACTTGTGTGTTTGAACTGTGCATTGACAGTGTTTGGAGCAGCATAAAAATCCTGCCAGCATTGCTTGTCATGAATTAACCGCAGTGGACTGAGTTTAGTTTGATGACTCTGAAGCAAAACAAAATCACCCTCAGCACCGAAGATTAACAGCACATGGGATGATGAAATAGTGGATGTTAGAAACCCAACAAAGTTGTTTTTTTTGTTTTCAAATAGCACAGGATAACACGAACACAAAAGTGTATTGCAAGCACAAGCTGGGCATGGGTCGAGATAACAATCTCAGCTGGATTTCTCCATCATCTGGACAGGTTGTCACGCACAGAGGGGGGCAGTATTTTCCAGACTTAGTAGCTTGTGGACTTCATTTGTTTACAAAGCCAGAGAACAGGAAATGTACAGAGTTATTTATCTGTGATTTAGTTCAGAGAGAGAGAGACTGTCTTAATTGAGACAGTAAGAGAACTAGCTGTGGAATAGATTTTGGCAACAGATGTCCTGTGCTCTGCTGTTATGTAAGAAGCCACCTTACCTTCTCTGTCAGCTGTAATATCTGGCTCTAATTAGAAGAAGTAATATCTGTCAAATAATTGGTTATGCACATTTTGATTAATTTCCTGAGAAAAATTCACTCCTGTACCACTTCTCAATTCTCCCTGTGATTTCTTAATTTTCTCATTTGGGGAGAACTTTCGGTTAATTAGACTCCTTGCAAGCAGCTTGGTGAATATATGTGGTAGGATTTATTTCCTTACATGTATGAAATACTGGTATAAGCAATGTGTAAGTGTGTATGTTATCAATACATATCGTACATAACCAATGCATGGCATTCTTAAAATGTGTCCTGTAAATAATGCAGCACCACTGCTCCTGAAAGTGGGGGAAAAAATTATAATAGAACATCTTTGTGGAAAGTTTAGATATGATATGAAGGGCTGTACTGGTTTAGGATGGCTGTAAGCCTGCTCTGCTGGTTGGTCGTGCTTCAACCAGTTAAGATTGTGAAAGATGGTTTTGGTGAGATGAAATGTTTTGAGATGTGAGGCTTGCTCATCTCATTGTGGATTGGTTAAATACATTTCATTTTCTTTCAAAGGACTTAGTGGGAAGAATTCTCAGAGTTGTGAATTAGGTATCGCCCCCTTTAAAATGCAACAGCAAAGGAAACAAAAAGAGGACCAACACTTTTAATAAAAGGGCTTGTCCCGGGCATGGGACCAGCAGAAAGACAGCGGTGACCCGCAGGGCAGGGTTGGGGATGAAGAGGTGATTTTCTGTGGCTTTGCATGGTTAAGAAATACTGAACAGCCAGTACTTGTCTGGAATAAGGGGAATGGGAGAAAGAACAGATTTTATTTTTTTTTATCTCTTTCTTTCAGCACTCCCTTTCTGGCAAACAGTAGTGCACCCTATCCCAAATGTGCTTCGTGTTCAAGCACTAACGCAGTATCTTCGTGGAGCAGATACTGCTGATTATTTGCCTGGTCAAAAATTTGAATGAGGTCCACCTGCATTTTGGGGAAGGTACAGCAGACTGTGATGCAGGTCAAATATCATAAACATTATACCAAAACTGAAGAAGAATTCTTGGGCCTTTTGGCAAAAAGAAATCTCCACTTTGGAGATTTTTACTGATCTGAAAGAGGCCAAGATTTTTTCCATAATATGTTGTAAAAATGGGTCAGACTTGACTTTGATCTCGCCATTTGATATTGAGCCTCCTCTCAATCTCTGATCTCTCCTTACTGTCTATGTCAGTTCATCCTCCTCCTGGGAGAAGGCAAAGTTTGCACTCCAGAGCTGACCTGGGGGTGCATTCACTGTAACCAAATCTTGCTGTGCTTAGGGATTTCCCTGCCAACCTGCGTATTGCTCAGGACATAGAGCCCGTAGAAGAGCTCTGGGATTGGCAGAAGAGCCCTGCCAGAGGGCAGCGACCTGAGGCTAAGCCTCCTTTGCCCTTCCTGGGGTGCTCAGCAGGAGGAAACTGCCCCAGGGTGCTCTCCTCCATGGGACCGCCTCCCATCTGGAAGGTCTGGCAGGAATTATATCCAGCGTGTCGCTCTGTGCCTTGCACTCCATGCAGTCTGTGATGAATCACTCCTAATTTCATCCCAAATCCCTCTGGCTGCACCGTGAGCTTCTCACCTGCCTGGCCACATTCCACGCAGTGCTCTCTGCCCCTCTTGAGTGGGGTTGGTTCAGTGCTTGACCTTTGAGGTTTGATTCCTGCTCTACATCTTCTAATTCTCTTTACCTCCGGTTTCTCTAAGTCCTGATCTTCCCATGTTTGATTTCTCATAGTGCTGCTTTAGTTTTGCTGTTACAGGAAGGCTTGTTTAATAAAGCTGTACTTCCCTTCCTTTGCTTCCTTTTTAAAATCTTTTAAGAGATCCACCTGTTCTTCTTGATACATCAATTCCATTAAGAGATTCAGCTTCTAAAATATTTTTGCCCTCAGCAGAGGAAAGAAGTATAAATGCAGGTGTTTTGCAATAAAGCTCAGGGGTGCAGAGACTGGTTTTATAGCAGATCTTGTCAGATAGGATTTACAGAACCCGGTAACATAATAGAGTTGGATAAAATGATGCCTTCCTGAACAGTTCTCCTGGCCATCTGTGGAGCCTCACGGTTGCACCAGCTGAAGATCTGGTTGCCTGTTTCCAAGATGTTGTTTGTAAATATGCACCGAAAACCTGAAAGAATAATTGTAGCTAAGTGTATTTAGCTGGGTGCAATTCACTGCGGGTATTAATTTTGGGGCTGGTACTTAAAAGCAGGGATACAATATTGTCTGCTGGGTTGTTGTTGCACTGACTGGTAGTAAAACAAGGTAGGGAGCTAAAATATCTGCCTAGATCTATGCAGCTGCTCATATGGCAAAATCAGGGTGGAAACGAAGAGTTTCTGACTCACAGCTCTGCTCAGATCAGGAATGTGCTGCCTCTGTCACAGACCTCTAACATGCAGGTCTGCCTCACCAAATAAAGTGACTCAGATGGCAAGAAATGCAGCACAGGAAATAAAAAAAGGAAGTTTATGCAAGTTGAAAAAGTAAATGATAAATAATATGCTGTTAAGCCACAAAGTGTGCAGAACTTACCTTCAGCAAGGAGATGCAGAGCATCAGAAAGAAGGCCACGGGATTTTCAAACCATTTTGTTAGTTGGAAGGGATATAAAATGTTTAGAAGTAAATGTGATTCCCCACAGAGATGAATTCGGATAATTTCAAGATCTCAGATTTATATTCCTGGCTGAAGTTCAGAGTTATCAATTAGAAAATGCTTTCTAGGATCTTATTACAGCCTTTGTGTAGGAGTGAATTGGAAACTCACAGCCCAGAAGAGTGGTGGTTGATAGCAAAAGGGGGAAAGGAATGTCAAAATATATATTATGGAATTGTGATGGAGTGCCAGTGTTTTAGAAATCTTGCCTTGTGAACAGTGCACAAGTGCCTGTTCTCCTTACAGTTTCATCCAATACTCTCTTTAATGACCTGGATCAGCAGAGGCTCAGCAAGCCTGAAGCTAAAACCAATCTGAGAAAGTCTGCAAGTACGATGGGGAAAGAGAATGAAAAGTGATACTGAAAAATTGAAGATTTTCTCTAAAAATAGGATGAAATTCCGCGGTGCCTGGTGGGCAAACATAAATCAATCGATTTAAAAAGATCATTCAATAAGTAAGAGATGAGAAACTGTTGGTTTCTTCCAGAAAGGAACTCAGAATGATGTTGGATCACAAGCCAAGCAGGTGTGAACAAGGTCAACCTGCTGTGTAAAGGAGAAAGTCCATCCTGTAGACAACAAAGACATGAAACAATCCTTCCTCTGCTAAGGCTGTTTCATGTCCAGAGTCAGGCACTGTGCTTCAAGAAAGCCCTTGATGACTTGGAGAGGATGAAGTGAAGATATTTAGACAATGGGATCTAAACAGAGAGACTGAGAAGACAAGAGGCAAAGATGTGGGTTATTTCCTCTAAGGGAGAGTAGACTGATGGGGGAAATCAGACAGGACAGCAGTGGAAAGAGAGGTGGATATCTGTTCTCCACACCTGTAGCAGGCAGAGCAAGAATCAGTGGCCATGAGCTGCAGAGAGAAGGACCTTGGAAAGCAAGCAAGAAACAACGTGAGAATAGTGAGGAACCAGACAGGAAGATCTCTGGAGATGGGGAGCCATCCTCCTTGGTGGGCTTGTTTTTCGGAGCAAGGGGGACGAGCATCCACTAGGAATGGCATTGAGATACAGCTTGTCCTACCCTGGGACATCTCGAGGTGTTTTCCAGCTCTGCCTCCTGTGATTCTGCATCCTGTGTGGGTGAGAGCTGCAGAAGTGATGCCAAGTTTGCAGAAAGCATGGGACAGTCAGAGGATAAACTGACTGTGCAACTCTAAAGCTGCATTAATGCTGGTGAGGAAAAAAAAAAATCAATTTTTACTTCAATTATGCCTGAACTGACCAGCCTGCCTGGTGATGTTACAGTATGAGGGCAGCAAGAGAAGTATTTTCACAGTCAAATCACTTACCAGGAAAATATTATGGTCCATTTTCTTAATTCAGTAAGACATAGATATTCTTTTTACCATTTTCCCAATGCATTAGAAACAAGCTGGCATTAATATCTTTGAGATTTTAAAGGGAATCATAATGATTACCCAAGGGATTTTTTTTTAAAATCCACTTCATTCATTGAAACCATTTTCACACTTGTGTTATCTTGTAGCGCCATATGACTGCAAAAGTTTGGCCAGTTTTGGAGTCCAACCAGAATACCCTTTCAATTTAAATCTTTGTGTGTCTCAATGATAATAATTAAAGTTGGACAGACAGTGAAGACTTAGTGAGACTTGCAGCAAAGCCAGTTTTATTAAATATGAAGAATGATGTTGACTATATCTACCTCGGTGTCCCTTTAAGATGCTCTTTGCAGCTCGGCTCTTTTACTGCCTCAGGAGCTGAGGGGGTCAGGAAGATGCAGTGAATTTCAGCATATCCTGTAAGCCCCACAAAATCCAGAGGGGCAGGATGGCTCAGGAGGGTCTGGACAGGGAGACTGGCTGAGAGAGCATCTTTTAAGGCTGTTGTGAGGCACACAAGAGAGCCCAAATTGGTAAGGTGGTTTTGAGGAGGGGTTCATGTGCACCAGGGAGATAAAACAGCTCGTGGAGGGGAAGGAAGAATGAGAAATGCATGAAAAAAGCATTTTCCAGAGCAAGAGGAAAAAGAGGATGTGGGGGTAAAAGAAGAGAAAAATCACCTCAGTGGTTTTATTTTGGGGGCACTGGCTTTGGGGCTGGAGTCTCACGATACTTTCAGTACGTTGCTTCGAAATTATTTATGATTGCAACATTGCCTCCATTCAGCTTGGAAAGGATGGATGGTTGAGAGCCAGAGAACATTTCTATCAACTGCCATCTTTGATCTCTGGCCACCAGGGTGATGAAAAGTAAATAAGAGAAATTCTGCCTTATTTTTTTTTTAACTTCCCAAGAGCCACAAATAGCAGAACCCCATATGCCTTCAATGTGAAAACCTGAGGGAAAGTTCCCAAGGGCAAGGCATGGAGTGGCTCCAGCACTGACCACATTGCTGGATGAAGACAGAAAGCAGCCTGTGATGGTGTGGCCCCAGCAGACACATCCTCCCTTCCTGGAGCCCATCCTGGGACCTCCCCACGCCAGCAGCTGAGAACTCTGGGTGCTTACACAGCAAGGACTGGGATTTGCACTTTATTTTTTTTTTTTAAATGATGCTTTGGAGCACTGATAAAATCCATTCAATCTTCTGCAATGTGAACAGAGTGTGAAATCCCACACTGCTGCACAGTGGAAAGGGAACAGCACTATCTTGTAATGTACTTATTTGTCTCCGTGAGGGATTGCTGCCAAGCTTCTGTGAATAGACTTTTTTTGGCTGCCCTCCCTTAAATGAGCAAGAATGCTGAAAATTTATTCCCACAAACCCCCAAACTTCTTTCTGGTATTTCATGACATTCAAACACACACATAAACATGTATATACACACGTGCAGAACTTTGCCAGGATTAAAACCACTTTCTTTTTTGCCACCACAGCATCTCCTCTCCCAAAGCCTCAGAAAATGCTTGAAGATATCTAAATTATCAGCTTACTCAAGCCTCTGGGATTTTTTTATATCTCTGTAACTCTAAAATTATTGCCATTCTGACAGACAAAAATCTGACATGAGAAATACAATGTGAATCCTTTGCAGCTTTATGAAGTCCATTTCTGAGATGGAAGGAAAAATAAAAGAGGAGAGAACAGTTAAATCTGACATTTAAGAAGTAGGCAAAAGTTCACATTCCTTAGCTGCAGTAGTTTTTTATTAAAAGAAAAGCAAATAGAAATGACTGATTAAATGTTCCTAGCATCTTTATAAATCTGCTGCTCTCCAAAGAGGACCAGGCACTTGCTTGGAGTGAGTGCACATGAGTAAGTGTGTGTGAGTGTGTTATATCTATTTCTACCTACAAGACATATTTCCAGCAGCTGCAGGTACTAGAACTGATGAGTACAAGATGGCAAAAGGCCTTGGTGATGAATGATCAAATTTTCAGAAACATCTCACCTCATTTGATTTCTTCATAAAATCCATTACAGGAATAAATAGTATTTTCCTACCTCAGGCATTCTGGAGTCCTTCGTCACAGGATGATGGTTTTCTGCTGTATCTGAAGTTGGAGGTTTGTTGTCTTTTGTTAAATTGTATGTCATCAGAAAAAAACACCTTTTTTGTTCTTTTTTTCTTTTTTTTTTTTCCTCTGAAAAACCCTTGTGGCATTGGGAAGGTGACAGCATCATCAAAGAGTCAGCAGTAGTGTATAGGTAAAGAATCTGTGTGAGGAACTTCCCAGCTAGAGTGATCTATTTAACAGCCAGGGCTGGGCGAAGGAGGGCAAAAGAGCCAAAGGAATGATTGTGCTGATATTAATGTTTCTCCCGTCTTGTTTCTTTCTCTGAAAACAAGTGCTTCTTGACTAGGTGGTGCTGCCCATTTCCATCAGCTCAGGTGGCGTGAAGGTGGAAGCTTGGACTCCCACCAAGGGAAAGGCTCTGAGCCTTGCAGAGTCAGAATCCACGTGCACTTTCCTGTAAATATTGCTTTGCAGTTTAACCCCAGCAAGTGTTTTCCGCTGCCACTCCTGTTTTTGGCTACTCCTTTTTCAATAGCATTTATGCCTTGTGGAGCAATAAAGGGAGCCTATTTTTATTCTCTTCACTGGCCTCCAGCTAAAGGTGGTTCTGAGAGTCCAGCTGATGAGGTTTTCTGTATATCACAAAGGCACATACATATGGCATATTACTGAATGCAGCAGCACTTCTGGCTTCCTGAGCCTGAGGACATCCTTTCTTAGGATGAAACTCTAGTGCACGACTAATCTCTGCAAGGGAAACCCGGGCCCAGGGAGAACAGAGTACACCATGGTCCCCCAGACTCTGTGGGAGACGGCTCAGCAGGTAAGGGAGGTGCAACCATAGTGACTGGCATTTGCATTAATTATGGGATGTTAATGATTAGGTCCGCAAATAACTAAGCTTATTAATATATGGAAGGATTCACAATGCAGGGAGCCTTTATAAGGGGCTAAAATACAGTTCTTAGGACATCGCAGTAGGGAAGGTTGTGTGGCCCTTGCATCACTCAGGTGCTGTGGCTTTTCCTTCTCAGTCTTGGCAAAATTAGCAATTAGCATCCTGTCCGGTGCTCTGACCCAAGAGTTTTCATGCAGCACAACTGGTGTATAGGCTCCTGCAAAATCTTCACAAGGACCTGCTTGTGTGCATCTCCCTCCCCAGGGCCGGCTGGACAAGGGCAATTCTCAGCTGAGCACCATCCATGGAGGCTCAGAGACACTCCCCTACCATGCTGTGGTTCTGAGATGTCCCCACAGAGGCTGCAGCAGCCTGTCTGACAGCGAGCCAAAGCATGCTGGAGTTCAGATTGCTCTCTCCCTCGTGAGGTTGTGTCAGGGGGTGATTGGAAGGGGCCAGACTTTGCCTCCTGTCACAGGAATTTTGGGCCAGTGTGGCCTCGGTGGAGGTACCATGGCCAGGACTTGTGCTTGCCTCTCAAAACCACACTGGGGGTGAAAACTTTTCTCCCCATCTGGCTCCTTATGGTGGTGTGTTCATGAAAAGGCAACAACTGCCCAGCCCTCTGCTCCCTTGGCAAGGATAGGTTAAGCCACTCACATTTGATGATCAACTCCTCTGTCTTGTGCATGTAACAAACCCTTCTACAGTTTCACAGTCTCTTCAGGTTCTCATCTGCTTGAAAACAAAATGCTCTTCTGTTTGTTTTCCAATTTGCAGTGAAACATCGTGCTGAACCTTTCCCCCTTCCTCGTAGGTTTCCAGAGAGTTTAATCTCTATTGCAGGTTTTAGTGCTTCAATTATCTTTGTGGATACCTGTTTAATTCTTCTGACAGCTAGAACCATATGCTGTGTGGTAGTCACTGAGACAGGGAGCCCGAGAGAGGGTAAAAGTGCATGTTAAAAATACAATTTTTCACAGGCCTCAGTGGGAGAAACACTATTGATCTTTTGTCGGCCATTTGGGCTTTTTATGTGTAGTTCTGTTTCAAACACCTTCAAGGAAGTCCTTTGAGAAGGAAATTTCAGGTCATGAAAGACGGAAAGCCCGAGAACTCAAAAAAACCCACAAAACTTTGTGTTTTTATGAAGAGTACTGCATGGCTCTTGCAGCAGACTGGTACCAGTATATTTTTTCTTCTGCCTTTCCATCGAGGTACTGAGCTGGAAGGAGGTTCTGGAAGGGCACAGAAGACACTGTGCCAAAAGTGGGTCAAGCCCTCTGCCCCGTGGTGAGCCCACGGGAGGAGAAGTGCAGAGGGCTGGTCAGGCAGGACTGGGCTGCAGGATCAAGTTGTTCAGTAGCCTGAACCACCCAGTTTATTTAGAGGAGGCAGCAGCAAAGTCCTCAGATGAATCCTGCTTCTGCAGTTTCTTAGGCTTGGTCCATGGTTGGTCTTCTCATAGATGGCTTGTAGGTGACAGCAAAGGTTCAGTCCAGGAAGGCTGAACTCTGCCACTGCTGCTTTGGCATTGTGCTGTTGGTGAGATTAAAACTAATCAGCTGCATTCTCAGCTGTCTGAGTTAAATACTTCGAATTTTATTGCAAGTGGGTTGACTTGAAGTATTTGGACACCAGGCTCTCCATGCTGAAGGAGCTGAACTTCCCTCTTCACTTCTCCTTTCTTAACTTAATTTTTGGCAGTACTTTGCAGCAAACACATCTGCTCCCCTTGGCAACCAAAGGCACCTTCGTTTTCAGATAGATTCTGTGTAAATACCAAACAAAACATGTATTGTGGTTGCTTGGCTTGGATCTAGTGTAAAATTTGCCTCCTCAGCTACCTTTTCCTCCTCTGGTTTATGCAGACATCAGGGCGTTTCTGCAGCTGCGCACAACTTTCCACCTGCGTGGTATTTTCATGTCTAGTGGAGGTCTGGTGGCCACCACGCAGCTGGTCCTCCTCCTGAGGGCACAGCCTGCAAACACTTAATCTGAGTGGGCACCTCTGCTGCTCTTCTGCTGCAGCAACAGAAGGGGCTGGACTCCATTCCACCTCAGCCCCAGGTGTGCTTCCTCCTCTCAGCAAACCTGATGGGCACACTGAGCAAATAATTGCCATCAGCTGCTCACTTCATAAGCGTTTGTCCTTCTTCTCCTTCGGGTTTTGGTCTGCTCCCAGACAAGTTGGGATTTTATCAGTTGCCCCCAGCATCCCTCTGAAGGATTCTTTGTCTGCAGAGCTGCTGGGCACCTGTCCTGCTGGCTGGAGACAGAGGTATGTTTCTGTCCTGTGAGTGGACTTCTAGAATCCTTTCTCTGGGATAAATATTTGGGTTTGCAGTTTTGAAAATGGCTTCCCACAAATATTTGCCTGAAAATTGCCAGTGCAGGGAATGTTTCTTCAGTAAACACATTTACCAGCATATTTTCAGTCGGTAAACATCACCAAGGTGTGAACACAGAGGGAATTAAATTTTAATGCAAGTTATTATTAATATGAAATAATTTGGAGAAGGCTGGAATTTGCCTTCTCTTTTGGGGAGCACTCTTCAATCCAAACCCAGACAAGCCTGTGCCTTTGGGGTTTGGGCTGAAAAGAGGAGTGTGCTCTTAGAGCACCAGATGCAGCAACATGCCCCAAAGATTGGAGAGGATGGCCAGGGTACCTTTGTGCACTCTGAACCAGCTCCTTTGACTGGCCTGGCCATGTATGATGAACCATTGCATTGTGAGGGTCCTCACAGCTGTCCTTGGGACCAGCCCTTCCTGAGGGGCAAAAGGGGAGTGAGGAGTGGGACCTCTTGCTGTGCTGAGCCCCACTGGAAGCATGGTGGGGTTGGGAACCAAAGAGCTGGTGGGACTCAACCTGACCTTGTGGTGATGTAGCTCAGGAAATATGGGCAAAGCTGAAGAAAGAGAGGCCTGATCTCCTTCCTGCTGAGGTGGCCAGACCCTGACTAGGTCAGGGAGAGCAGCCACTCGTGTTTCAAGCTGCCCCCTTGGTGTTCTTCCCTCCCCGATGCGATGCTCTCCCGTTGGGTGGTGGGCTGTGCTCAGTTTGCCCTTGCTGGTTCTCCTGCCCTCCTGGGTGGAGGAGCAGTGCCTCAGCAGTGTTGGTTCTCTGAGATGGGGTGATATCTGCTCTGTGGTGGGACACCCCAACCTGCTGTGTGGGGCTTTTGCTTGGCCTGGGACTGGTGAGAGCTGACTTTGCCAGAGGGGCAGAGATGTGCAGTGTTGGTGGCCTGTGGCAAGGACCTGGCTTGGTAATTTTGGATTCCCACTCTGGTTTTACAGCTAATTTGCAAGCTCTAGAGAAGTGATGGCTTGGCAGAGGGGAGATATCATTATTCTTGTTAGCAGCAGTAATTTTAGACCAAACCCTCTGTCCTCCCTTCCTCTGAGTGTGTCTGCAGATTTTTCAATAAAGAAATGTGTGACTCAGGTTGGGTAAAACATTTATTGCTAGGCAGGGCAAAATCCTCTCTGAGTGACATGGCCAGGAAAACGAGCAAGAAATCTTATTTTCATTCCATGGCTCTCAGAAGGTTGTCAGGACTTCTGAAGGTAATCAAACCCTTGTCTTATTAAAGGTCCTTTCCTTTATGAGTACGTTGCCCACTAGCAAAGTGGGAGGCTCAGGCACTGATGCCAGAGCAGACTCAGGGCTTCTCATAGAGAAGCTAATTATATTTTGCCTTTTTTTTTTTTTTTCCTTCTTTCATTGCAGAAAGACAGAATAGTTGTGAATAAATTGAAAAAGGGGAGGGTGAGGAGAACTGAGAGTTCATTAATATTCATATTTAGCCACAAGTACACTGAAAAGGTGACAAGGAGCTGGCTGCCTGAAAACCTATGCACCTTGGCAGTAGAGAGAAAATTGAATTTAATTATAGTTACCTTTAGCTCAGAACCTAATGAGCTTGTTTAAAATCATGCAGGGTTGCCATATACTAAGGGAAGATCTAAGACTCAAACAGAAAATACAAACCTTCCCTCCTTCTTCCCTCTGCTCTTGTGAATTTAAAATAATTCTGTGAAGGCCCCGGAGACCCAGTGGACTTCTGTTCTTGTTTTTTTCAGTGATTATCACAGAAAATAATCCAGCAAGAAAAATAAATAAGATGGTCAGTAGGGGGGAAGAAGCACATTTTAATGGGAGTAAAAGAATGCAGACTTATTCCATTCTCACTTTGCCTGGTGAGCACTGCTAGGGTCTTGAGGTTTTTGTTTTTCCTTTTTTATCTCTCGTTTCCTGCTGGTTTATCTATTCTTTGATAACTCTTAGTGGTTTTTTTTTAATTTTATTTTTTTTTTGGGAGACTGCTGTCCATGGATTTTACTACCTTGTTGCTAGGAAAGAAAGAATCAAGGCCATTTCTTTCACACAGATTTCCTAGGGTTGCTTTAGAACGCTGGTTCCCACGAGCAACTTTAAAACCATGGAGCCAAATCCTCCTCTAGAGTGCACAGGCAGAGATGGAAGCCAGTGGAGATGCTCCATATTAATTGATGTGAGTTTAGGGGAAAGCAGAATGTGGCCTATGCTTGTCTGTCTAGTATCTTTACCTTGCTGAAATACAAGTTGAACAAATCATATGAAGCTGCTTTTAACCTTACAGCAAGGAACTGGAGTTTGTAGCACAAGCCCAGCAGAAACTGCTTTCATTTGGGTGGCTGAGGTAGAAAAGTGAGTGACACGAATTACCCTTTATGCTTTTTGACACGTGAAATTTGGCTTTTCACAGTCTAGCCATGAGCTGCAGCTCAAGCCCTAACAAAAGACTGCACCTGTCTTTAAAGGGAAGCTTCTTCCAACCTGACCAAACTTCAGAAGATTAGGCCAGCATTTGAGGAAGCACCGTGCTTGCTTCTTTCCCAGCTCTGTTCCCAGGGGGATTTGGTAAACCTTGGGAGAAAGAGAAACTCATACTAGTTTCAATATGGTCTCTCTCCTCTTTCATTGATTATTTGGAGAGACCTTGCTAAGAGTTTATGATGCTTAAATATCCACACACTCCCACCAGACAGATAACACAGGCACTTGAGAGATTCTTGAGATAAATCTCTTCTGGACACACAGTGCTCGTTAGACCACGTGTTTTCTCCTTCCTACTTCTTTGGCTTGCATTTAGCGATTTGTTTGTTTCCAAGAATTTCTGTCAGCTTCAAAACACATCCATGTCTTTTATTTCTTATTTCCTTACCTGGGGGTGTTTTCTTCTGCTCCTGCCCTTTTTGGAGTCATATTGCTTTATTAGCAACATTACAGTCTATTTTGGGTGATTTAGAACAGGACAGATAGAAATACACAAATATTATTGCCTGGCAAATAAGCAAGCCTAATTATGCCTCAAACACTTAAAAAAAAATAAACTTTATTCACAAGCAATTTATGTAGCTGACTACTGGGCAAACATAAATCCCTAAATCCTTCTTTTCCTTTATTTGGATCAGCATCGCTTTGTCTTTCTTCTGCTGTTCTTGTCAGCTTATTTCTAAGGGGTAGTAGGTAACATACTTTAAAAAATCCTGTTCTTTTGCTTTTTAAGACACCTGCATACTCCAGCAAATTTTTACCTCGGTTGCCACTTATTTGCTGACAGAAAACAGCCTTTAATTATGATCAAGAGGGAAACCTCCTGTGTGTGTGTGTCTTTAAAGACACAACGGGTACCTTGGCTGGAGGCTGTTGCCACTGTGCCATCCTCTGTTTGTGCCAGTCCAGACCCTCACCCAGCTCTCAGCAGAGCAGAGGTGGTGCAGAGTGAGAGGCATTTCTGAGCAGGCTTCATGGCTCTGCCAGAGCCCCAGAGTGAGCCACGAGGTGTGATGGGCATCCGTAATTTTTCACCTCCGTGTGTGTAGCGGGCGGGCACGGTCCCCGTTTGTGGGGGGGCAAACAGGAACATTTATTGAAGATACAATATATAAGTTCAACAAGTAAATATTCATCTCGGGGGCTGGTTTTATGCTAAATATGGGAGGAGATATTACAACTAGGAGATTACATTATGGTTGCTATGGAGGGCGCTCAGGAATGTGAGGTCAGAAGAAACAAAGGCACTTTATACATGAAAGTTCATTTGGCCTAGGAGGAGTACACAGAAGCCCACAAATCTTGTCAGCTGTAGGCAGTTTGGAGATATTGAGGAAGTAGATGTCAGCAGACTTGATTGAGTTTTATCAGTTCTGGGATACTCCCAGTACACTTTCCCAAGACTTCTTTGACTTCCCAGTCAGCTTTCTTGAAGCCAAGCTATTTTCGAATGCCACACATGTGGAGCTTGAAAAGCTGCCCGCTGGTTTCCTTTGGGCAGAACGTGCAGGGAGCTGTGGTCCATGTGCTGGGGGTCCTGCCCGTGGGTGCTGCAGGGGAGGAGATGCTGTGGTGTAGGCTGGAGGTGTTGAGAGGGAGTTCTGGGATCATTGACTCCCTTGGTGCTCCTTGTGTGACTGCCGTGGTTCCTTGCCATGTGTGTTGAGCATGGCTTCCTTGTGCTCAAGGAGTGAGAAGGGATGTCCTTGGCCCACTGTCTGGCTTGCCAGTAAAAATGTGGTCTGAGGAAGTGTGGGAAAAGGGAAAAATACAGAGTTTGTGCAATTTTCAGTGGCTTTTTTCTTTTTTTTTTCCTTTCTTTTTTTTCCTTTCTTTTTTTTCCTTTCTTTTTTTTCCTTTCTTTTTTTTCCTTTCTTTTTTTTCCTTTCTTTTTTTTCCTTTTTTTTTCCTTTC
This sequence comes from Formicarius rufipectus, assembly GCA_013399695.1. NCBI lineage: Eukaryota > Metazoa > Chordata > Aves > Passeriformes > Formicariidae > Formicarius > Formicarius rufipectus. Next base: position 354,620 of record VXAU01000238.1, read on the forward strand.
TTTTTTTCTTTTCTTTTCTTTCTTTTTTCTTTTCTTTTCTTTCTTTTTTCTTTTCTTTTCTTTCTTTTTTCTTTTCTTTTCTTTCTTTTTTCTTTTCTTTTCTTTCTTTTTTCTTTTCTTTTTTTCTTTTCATTTTTCTTTTCATTTTTCTTTTTCTTTTTTTTTTTTTCCCTACACTCTCTATGTGCAGACTCCCTTGGGGAAAAGGGAGTCAATGACTTAGCACGTCTCTTGAGGGACTGCAGTAATATTTCCAGTCAAAAAATGTTGATTTTCGATGAAATGCACACCAGAAACAGTTTGTAATTTTATTTATTTCATTAGAGTACGAGGCAAAAAATATTTCGGGGTTTGAAATTTTATTTTTTTCCTGGTGAAAATGTAATTTTATGGGAGAATAAGTAACCTTAGCTCTATTGGTGATGCTGCTTTCTGTCAAGAAATGAATTCATCTTAATGGAGAAATTATAATCAAGCATGGGAAAAGAAGCACCCCTCTAGGCAGCGATCCTGTCACCTGTAGAGATGATCTGGAATGGTTTGCTTCTATTTTCAGCTCTCAAGCTTATATTTTCAGGCTCCTCAAGTCAGCCTCCTGCTGTGTGGGCATGCACAGCTGGAGCATTATGAAAAATAAATAAAAATATACTTCTAATAGAATAGCCAGAGCTGCTTCACCTGCTCCAGTGAGAGCTTTGGGAAGCAATGCTCCCCTGAGACAATGCACCCCTTTTTGCCATCATTTTGCCAGCTTTTTCTGGGTAATGGCTGTTTGCCTTAAGAAAGAAAGGATTAATGTTTTCCATTGAGCTTTGGGGAAGTGCAGAGGGCTGTGTGGAGGCTGGCAGCAGGCTCTTGTTTCAGGGAAAACAAAACCCCCATCATGTAGAGGCACTTTAAAAAACCAACAGACCCTGTTTTGGTGATTTTTTAATTTTTTTCCCAAACCATAGTTTATACCTGCTTGCAAAGTGGGTTTGTTTTTACTCCTTTGAGGGAAACTAAAGCATAAGGATGTAAGGTGTGAGAGGAAGGCAGTGCTTTCATTTTGAGGTGGGTTTTTTTGTTGTTGGTTTGGGGTTTATTATTTGTTTGTTTTCGCTTGGCTTTCTTTTTATAAAAGCAACATTTTCTGAGGCCAGAGTGTGCCAGTGTAGAACAACTCTGTGATGGGCAGCAGGTCAAGTTGCACAGCCCCAGAGGTGGGTAGCTGGTGTGCAAAGGCCACGGGCTCACCAGAGAGGCACAGTCCCGCACCACTTCCTTGCAGGATGATGAGAGCTTTCTCCTGTGTCCAGCCAGCATCTCTGGGTTTCATTTCTTCCCTCCATGTCACAGCCACGGGAGCATCCCCTCCACAAGGACTGCTCTGTTGTACAGGCAGTCACTTAGAGGGCAGCAGATGTTGCTGGTGCGTGTTCGGATGCAGCTGGAAGGACTTTGAGGCCACTTTCAATTCAGTCTTCTTTTGGCCTGAATTTCCTCAGTGCAGAGAAAGCAATAAACACCAAATGAAGTTGGTCACTAATTGCAAAGGAGGTTTCCCAGGCACAAGTCCTTGTGAGGAGCATTTCCTTCTAAAACAGTAAAAGCAGCCACTGAAGTGGAGGAGACACATCCTTTATTTCTGGACAGTGTCTGAGAGTAAAACGACTGTCAGACAAAAACCCCAACCTAATTAATTTTCCACCTCTTATCCAAAACCTGCTGAAGCCACGTAGAAAACAGAATTTCTTCAGACCATTCCCTGACTTTTCCATCACGTCTCCAGCATGAATGCTCTCATCACAGCTTTCTGTGGCATCTCCAAGATTTGTGCCGCTGCTCGCAGAGGAAAACAATCCCAGCGTAGGTTTGCTGGCTCGTTAGCTGCGCGTCTGTAAGGACGTGAGTGATGTAGGAGAGAAGTTAATTAAAAGAGCTATTGTTGTGAGGATGGAGTGAATGCTGGTGGTCATAGAGGCTGGGAGTGGGACTCGGGTAATGTTCATGTTGAGCTATAGCTGGGAAATACAGATAGCTGAGCCAAATATTAGCAGCAGAACCACTGAGGGAGTCGTCAGCCGATGAAGCTGGGAAAACAGGACAGGACCAAGACTTTGACTGGAAATGTCGACATGAATCCCTCACCGGGCTGACCTGCACCAAGCACGTGTGTGCATTGTGAAGGGAGAGCTGGACAGACTCTAATACTACAACCTGAAGCTATTTGGAAGTGGGTTTGGCCAGCACTTGGCTGTAAAGACAGCAGTTTGCTTCAAATACAATTGAAACTCCAGGAAAATTAGAACAACTGGACCGATACTACCAAAATGACTGCAAAAAGGTTAAAAATACAGGAAAAAACCCCTCACAAACACCTGGATTTCTGCTGAGCTGCTGTGCTTCATGGGAAATCTTGGAAACGACTTAGTGATGCTCAGGGTCCTGCATCTGTCAGCTCTCCTTTTTGGTGCCTTCTGTGGGGACTGTGAGAACCACAGACAGTGCCCTTGGGGGAGACTCACCCTGTCCAAACAGGACCCCAAGCTATGAGCTGTGGGGTGTGGTCTGTAAAAACCCTTCCTGAAACAACACCTCATGCAAGCCCACGCACGTTCACCTGCACGCATCACAAACTCCACATCGTTCCCCCCACGTCACGTTCCTCATCGTTTTGGGAATGCCTTCACCTCGTGGGCTCCGACTGATTCCATCCTTTCCCCATCTCCCAGCGACGTTCACGTTGCTGAGGAGCCCCTTAAACCCTCCCATGCACCCTCAAGTGCTCCTGCAGACAGCCCAGCCCCTTGGCGAGGGGGTTTGCAGCTCTTCTCATTAGCGCCGGGCGATGCGAAAGGCTCGCCCCGAGTCCCTCGAAGGCGGCAGTAATGAAGCTCAGAAGGAACATCCAGGGGAACGCAGCTAATTAAAATGCAGCAGGGTGTAGAAGTAAAGGTAGCAGCAGCAGCAGCTCGCTGTGCCACGTCTCTGGCAATCAGCAGGCCCCAGTTTGCCCACACTAATTGACAGGAGACGCCGTGCTCCTGAGCGTGCACACAGCCGGCGTTAATGGAGTCGGCGCACGCTGCTCTTCCTGCCTGACTTGTCTCATTATCGACCTTGAACCGGCAAAGGTCAGTCGGATGGTGCTGCTTTCATCAAGATGACAGGTGTCTGAAGATCTTCTCTTTGTAGGATAATAATTTGGCAGTTGTCTTATCCTGTAGGTGAATTAGTGGTCTGATCCCGAGGAGATGACGGATGACAAAGACTGGCTTGCCGCGGTGAGGAGCTGGGCTTGTTGTGCTGTTCAGAAAAATCAGGGGGACCAAGAGTCCTGGAGGGAGGAAACAAAAGTGTATTGCAGAATTCCCCCTCGGTAGAAGACAGTGCCTGAAGGAGCAAACAGGCAAATTTTCACCTCAAGTGGAGATGCAGTCAGTCCACTGTTCAAAATGGGCGGCTTGTTTGAGTTGGTGATGAGCACCAGGTGCACCCCTGGCACTCGGCAAATATCTGATGATAATAATAATAATAATAACAGTTGTCGGGACACCTGACACCTGCTGAGAGCTGGGAGTGACAGTGTTCTTGGGGACATGTCTCGTCTGAAGGCAATGCTGTCTCCAGGAGATGCATCATTATAACGTGCTGCACCCGGCCTGCATCTCATGAAAAATGCTTGTTGCTGAAGAACTGAGAGGAAGTCTTTGTGGCAACCGACTTGTTGGCAGCACCAAACTGTATTTTTCTTTGCTCAGATAGGGGGGATGAAAGTCAATGTGAGCTCAGATATGCAAAGCAGCACCTGCAAAGGGACTGCTTGGAAGAAGTTTCTGCTCCCTCATCTTAGTGTGGGGTTTGGCCCCACTGGCTGATTTATGGGTGTGCTCAGTCCTGCTCTGGCTCCACTGAGGCCAAGAGGAGGTGCTGGCCCCCAGCCTGCAGGGTGTTTCTTCAGGAAGATCACAGATTCATGAAGTGGCTTGGGCTGGAAGGGACCTGAAAGACCACCTTGTTCCAACCCCCCTGCTGTGGACAGGGACACCTCCCTCTAAACCAGGTTTCTCAGAGCTCCATCCAACCTGGCTTTGAACATTTCCAAGGATGGGGCATCCACAGCTTTTCTGGGCCACCTCTGTCAGTGTCTCATCATCCTCACTGTAAGGAATTACTTCCTAATATCTAATCTACTCTCTCAGATTGAAACCACTCCCCTTTGTCCTGTCACTACATGCCCTTGTAAATAGTCCCTCTCCATCCTTCCTGCAGGCTCCCTTCAGGTACTGGAAGGCAGCAAATGGGTCACTCTGAAGCCTTCTCTTCTCCAGGCTAAACATCCCCATTCTCTCAGCCTTTTCTCACAGCAGGGGTGCTCCATCCCTCTAATTATCATGGTGCTCCTCCTCTGGACTCTCTCCAACAAGCCAAAGCCCTTCCTGTGCTGGGCACCCCAAAGCTGTACACAGCACTCTGGGTGGGATCTCACCAGAGCAGAATAGAAGGGCAGGATCTCCTCCCTCAACCTGCTACCCATGCTCCTTTTAATGCAGCCCAGGATATAACTGGCTTTTATTATTGCAGCTCTCAACGGAGCTGGGAGGGGAGAGCAAACTAAGCACAGCTTCTCTTTTCTTCACCTGCTGTATCTCAGAAGTTTTTTCTAATATCTATCTCTGAATGGGAACTCTCTTTGCTAGTGTAATTGCCAGAATATTTTGTCATTTATCTGTGATTACAGGAAACTGAAGTATTGTCTGGGGAACAAAATGCTCTGTAACTCGCAAACAATTTATAGTGGCTCTCTTTTTAAAGGTTTGTGAAAAGGAAATGCTGGGGCAGGTGGTGTGTGATGGCTGCAGTCCAGCTCCAGAGGGTGATGACCAGCAGACTTTTATCAGGGCAAGCCTGAGGCCACTAATGGGGTCATTCTTTAAGTAGTAAAATGTTTTTGTTTCTGAGCCTTCCCAGTCTGACAGCACCTTCCCAGTACCTGCCCTGGTGCTGCAAACCCCACCCTTGGCATGTCTTCTGCCTGATTGACAGTCAGGTGTCCTGGAGGAGCACGTTGGGGCTGCTCTAAGGGACATCTGAGAGGAATCTTATATTAATATAACAGGTAGGGCTCATGTGTTTGCACCCAGGGGTCTCAGGTTCAGGTGTCCACTATAAGGGTTCTCTCAGGAGGTCCTTGTCTGAAAAGGCAGTGACAAAGGAAAGAGAAATGGCGATAAAGAAAATTCTAGAAATTAAGGTTTTATGCCTGGGTTAAGTTCTTTCAGAAAAAGATCTTGTCTTGTCTTACAGAAGAGGCTCTATGCCTTTCTTTAATCAGCAAGCAAACAATAGTAAGTGTGAAAAATAAGGATAGTGACCATTTTTCTCCTGCTGGGGAGAGTTGCTCCCATTCAATCCAAAGGCAAATGAGACAGATTCATGAATCATTTCTTCTTATAATGAAAGGTTGAGCTCATGCTGCTGAAACCAATAATAATGTAGTGGGATGAAACTTTGTCCATCCTTCCAGTGGAAAGGGTGGCGAGTGGAGCATTAATATGCATATGGGAAATATAACATGACACTTATGGCAAATATGTGCCTGTGTTTGCCTGTTGGAATAACCTCAGCTCCTGTTAATTCCCAGGTTGTCTTTCTTCACAGAAAATAAAGAAATAGATAAATTAAAAAAACCCACAACAAAACAAAACAACCCCAAAAATAAAAAACAAACAAACAAAAAAAACCCACCCCAAAACAAAAAAGGATGGAGAAAAAAAGGAGTGCAAAAAAAAGCATCACACAAATATTGTATACCTGCCTCCTTGTTGTCTTTATTGGGAAAGATTGACTAAAGTCCCAAAGTCTGAATGCCACGTGAATGGCAGTTTGCAGTGATCCAGAATTAAGGCACCACTGGAACCTCTAAGGAGGAAAGTATTTGGTTTAAAGCAAAGGAATCTGGGAATATTTATGGCTCACAGGAGTATTTGCGTTAAAAACATTTGTGTCAGTAATTTAAAAGCTGAACTGTTTTGTCTCTGCCCTTCCTCTGTGTGTGTATGTGCAGGGAGAGAAGTCAGGACTGAAAAGCAAAGTGCCCTCTGATATGACAGCTTTCCTAAAGTGTGCTGGGTAAGGTGCTGTGGGAGATCTGGTGCTGGTTAGTCTTGTTTGAGGAGGGGGGAGCAGGAGCCATGAACACTAAAAACATTTGTGCCAAAGCAACCAGCGTTTTTGGGAGACAAAAATACAGCAGGTCTCTCCCTGAGCTCAGGTGTCTGGAGGCTGCAGCTGGGATGGTGCTCCCACTTTCCTCAGCAGTCAAGACCTTTTGTCTTACAGCACCTCTTCCCTCAAATTTACTCAATAGCAATGCAAAGCTTTGCTCTGAAAGCCTGACACTTCTGTCTCACAGCCACCCCACTCTGGCCAGATGTGCTGTGCCACCACCGTGCTGTTAATGCTGTTATTAACTGTTCACGTCCAGGAAATGCCACCCGTCCAGGTGCTCTGCCCTGGCATGTGAATCAACCTCTGTCTTTAAGCCCCTTGAGAAAGCCACTTGTCCCTACTCCAGAAGGATGATTCTTTTTCCAGCCCTTTCAAATGCTCTTCCCAAGAAAAGCTGGAGTGTGTACTTTATTTTGCACTGATTTGTAGCAGCATGGAAGCTTGTCTGAAATTTCACACTGTCCTTCAAAAGAAGCGGCTGTGTCTTCACACTTCCTCGTTAGGCATGAAATTCTCTCTTGCCTTTTAGTCAGAGCTTGAAAATTCCTGCAGCTTCAGAGACAGCCTCAATATTTCTCAGTAATTTGGCTGATAATAGTCTTAATTCCACAACTGGCAATATTCCTGTATCTTCAGAGACACTCTCAATATTTCTCAGTAATTTGGCTGATAATAGTCTTAATTTCACAACTGGAAATACCTAAATCCTGAAAAACAATTTATTTTCTAATCTTGAAAGAGGTTAGAGAAAAATATGCTGAGAGAAGGACGTTGAGTACCTTTCTTATATCTTGTGCCTTTTTTTTTTTCTTGTGTCAAGTCCTCTATTAATCATCATCAACACAGTGTAGCAGAAATGTTTACCACAGCAGAAGACCATGAATTCAGTGTAAAGTGGCTGTCTAAAATGTTATGCCTCACTTTACTCTGAGATTTTTGTCTGGTATGCACGTTTTCTGTCGCACTGGTTTGCCACAGGAAAGCCAAGGGAAAAAGAACAAATAAGAGCAAGTGAGATGAAGCAACCTGCAAGGTGCTCCAGCAGGGCTTGGCTCTGTGCGTGGGTCCAGGAGAGTCGTGGTGGTGGCGGCCTCAGCAGGGCAGAGGGTGAGCAAGAGCTCAGCATTTCCAGGGGGATTTTAGAGCCAAGCCAGGGTGGAGGGCAGCCTGAAGCAGGACAGCTGCTGGAGGGAACACCACCAATGTTCTCCCTAAGGGGGCTTGGGTTTTTGGGCATCCCTCACCCTTCCCCAAAGGGAGGGGAAATATTCATGTTAGAAGAGAATGGATTAGCCTGACTCTGTGCAAACCTGAATTCGCAAGATGCCAACACAGCTTTGCAAATCCAAATACTTTAGGCATTCTTATCTTCAGATAAGAATTAGAGGTTGTTTTTTTTTTTTTCCCTGTTTGCCCCCGCTGCCTAAAAGCTAATACCAAGAAAGTCATTTTAGCAATTGATTTTTTTATCATTCCTGCACATATGCTTTTTTGAGGTCGGGATTTTCTTCTGCATTTCCCATTTTCATGAGTGTTGGTCTGTTATATAATGGTATAATCAAGCCAAGGGAAAAGGCAATGTTTCTTTTCTGTGTGCTGCATTTGAATAAAATTAAGGTCATGAGAGAAAAGCAGATGAGACTTAGGGAATATGTAGATCACCTGAAAAACTTAAGAAAATTCATCACTGCAAATATTTGCGGCATGAAAAGTCATTGGATATTTTTATATGGGTGGCTAATTTGTTTTCCAGCTTCCAGATTTCTGGTTCTTGTGGCTAGCCTTTGTGCTTATGTCAAAATCTTCTTTGCTTTGGATATGTATGTACAGTGATCCACTTGGCTGATCCAAAGCCAAATGAAGTCAACAGGGGTGTGTATTTCCATTAATTTTAATCTGCAAAAGGCTGTATTTACATCATACTCAGCAGCCTGGAATTTGATCTCCCGTATTTGCAATGGAAAAGAAGTGCTTCTGTGCCTATGTCACATCTATTCTTCAAGAAACTCTTTTAGTTGTATTAGTATCTGAAAACAAACAAACAAAAACCAAACCCCAAAAAAGGAGCTATCTGCCTTTTGGTGTAATATATCTTTTATGAGGAAAGCACTGTTACACGTGGATGTCAGGAAAGCTATGAGCATATTATATTTTCTGTGATGAAAGGTTAATAAACCAGAAATAAGCATTAAAGGTGGACAGACTGGACAGAATAATTAGAAGGAGGGTCAATAATTTCCCCCAGCATATGGTGGATCTGCTCTTTCAGCTCCAGAGAGGATCACTGAGTTTCAAAATAAGACAGTTTCTGCTTTTGCCCAGCTCTTCCCATGCTTGCTGCTGGAACGAGATGCAGAGGGATGGAAATACTGGGAAGGGAAAAGTTGCCTCTGGGAAGCACCTCTTGACTAAATATGAAGTTCCAGGAAAATGTACTTGTAAGATTACATCCTGGGGGATTTGCACCCCTAATCTATTTAAATTACAGAGGAATGCTGAGACTGTAAGGGAGCTCCTGGCTTCTCAGTCTATGAATTTCTCATATTCCCACTGCTAACCCATAATCACATATGCAGACAGTCGTTTTCTTCTGACTCCAGTCTGATCTGAAGTTCAGATCTGGCCTTTGTCGTTCATTTGCAAATTAGCAGGCTGAGGCATCCTCCACACTTTCCTGTAAGAGGCCCGAAATGAGTCCTCTTTTTCCCATTCAGGAGGGAAAACAGGCAGGGAGGAGGAGAAGATACAGGAAGAGATTTTCAGTTTCTCTCTATTATGTGCTGGGAAATATTTGTATTTAGAAATTTGGCTCTTTCCCCTGTTTCTCGGAAGGAGAGCTCAGGAAGAGAAAGAAGAGACACTTGTTAAGTCTGGTTTATGTCCTATGAAAATGTGTGACAGGACTAATTTTCCCTGACTACAATCAAAGCAGAAACACAGGTACTTTCCTTTCTAACCCATCAAACTATCCCCAGCTCAGTTCCAACAGAAATACATCTTCTGCCTAGTCATAAGGGAAATTAATCACAAAACACTGTTAAAAATATTACAGAGATAGCTTAAGAGAGCTTAATATTACAGAGATGGCTAGCAGTGGTGTGACCATACCTCTGTGTGTTTTACATGTGCCTGCTTAGACCTCAACTTGTTTCTGTCTGTTGGGGGTTCTCTTACAGCAACCCAGAGGAAAACCAGTCGCGTCACGAGAGTTCATTTCTTGAGGCTCTTTCTCAGATCAGTGAGAACTGAACATAGATTTGTGCCCCCAAAATCCAGTCTTTAAAAAAAGGTTCTATTTAGCACCCAGTTCTGCCATCCTGATCCCTATGTTATCTTCCTTTGCCAAGCCTCCTCATTAATTCCTGAAAGCCTGGTGTCTAATATGCACTCGGTGCAAGTAAGGATGGCAGGACTAAGTTTAAAGAAGAGAGGATTGCAAATGAAGGAGTGAGAGAGACAGGGAGAGAAAAATAGAGGAGAAATACAGTTTTCTGTGGGCCTTGATGCAGTGTCTCTGTTGCAGTAATGAAAACCCAAGGGTCTCAGCTCTAGGTTTAGACAAGACCCTAGAACTGGGCAGTGACTTTAGTGGGATGAACTGTGAGCAGAGCAACCCTTCCCATTTAATTGTTATTCTCTATATGGGATGGTCCAGGTGAAGAAGCCAAATAGAAGAGCTGTTGGTGGTATTGCTTTGTGCCCAGGTGAGGGGTAAGCTGGCTACTCCAGGCAGGTTGGACCTGTGCAGGACTGAACTTTGCCTCCTGCTTGCCTGGCTTCCCTGGGCCGCTGAAAGCTTCTTGTTTCTGATCTGTCAGGATCCTTTCTGAAAGCTGTTTCTGCTGCTGGAGCATCCTCACGCAGAGGGATTGTCAGGGCATGTCCTGGGGCTACTGAGATATTGCTGGGGAAGGCCTCCCATTTCAACCTCATTCCTCTGTTATGAATGCAACTTATTTTCTGCAGAAGAATTTGGAAAGCAGATCAGACTGTTCTTTAAAAAGAATTATTACAAGGTTAAAATAGTTCCAGCAAGGAAGATAGTAACATCACTCAGTGAAAAGGGATCCTTACCAGACTCAATTATGGTCTGCAGCTTCACTAAGAGCAATGGAGCAGTGTAGGCATAAGAAATGAACAGTACCGTCCATTTAATTTCTGAGACTGGCAGTGGCTGCGGCAAAGATTTACAGTTTTTAATATAAAATGTCAAGGATTTGGATTAGACCCCTTGCTTTTTTTTCCATTGGGATGCTCAGGAAGCTGGTCGTGACTTTCCTGTGCTCGGTGATACTTCACCCGAAAAAGAGTGAAGATGCAGCCAAGGCCAGAGCAGCTGTGAGCTGCGTGGAGCCAGGCAGATATTCTGCCCCTTTATCTTAACCTTTATCCATTTGGGGACTTTCCTCTTTGAAGAGCGATATCTTGCTTTGCCACTTGCTATATGCTGATAAAGCTATGAATTGACTCCTTTGCTCTGAATTTTCAACAGTTCTGTTCTTTTAAAGATCATCTTTCTTCTTTCCCTTCTGCTCCCACTTCCCCCAAAGTCCCCTAGCCATGATGAAATAGCACTGGGCATGACCCAGGAAGAAAGCAACAGTGTTGGAACGTGTGCGCTTTGTGGCTTTCCTGTCCTTTCACTGGGTATTGAACTATCCATGCAAGAAGGGAATTAAAATGTTGTGAGTGTGTTTTTGCTCCTCAGAGTTTCCCTTCCTGAACTGCACGTAACAACTTCAGGATTTTTTTTGCGGGAATAATCTCCCCCAGGGCAAAGCCTTTGGGCCCTATAAGACCGAGTGTTGCAGAACTGCAGCACGTGTTGAAAATCATCCCAGCACACACTTGGGGGCAGTTGTGTTTTTCTGTGATTCACTCAAGCAGCTCTTCAAACCACAAATCATTAGCTTTGATTCTAATGGCTAACAGGATGGCTAATGTGACAATTTGGGTGAGAGTTACCTCTTGTGTCCTCACGGATAGTTGCCACACCTGTGTAGCTACAAGTGCAGTTGCCTGGTTTTTTTTTCCCCTCTTGATGTTCACATAGAGCAGTCAGAGACAGGGAAACAAGTTCGTTGGAAAAACAAAGTGTGTGATGTTTGAGTGCAGTGAAAGTGCTTATGGTGCTGTAAAAGCTGAAAACAACACCAGCGCACGACTTAGCAGAAAGGAAGGAATTCTAATGTAAAGCATGTATGCTACTGGCAGAAACTGAAAGCCATCAAAAGAAGGAAGAAACAGAAGCAAAAAGAAAGGATGGAAAGGAACTCAGAAGAGGCAGAGACACCAAAAAATGGGCTCATTTTACTCCACAAGCCCCTCTCCTTCTGGCCCTGCTGGGAGCTGCTGTCTGTTGGGACCCCTCTGGCTGCCCCCCCCTCTGCTGGGTGCTGGTTATCTCAGTGCTCTGTCCTCCTCAGCAGTGGTGGGGATGGCAGGAGACTTCTGAGGTGGAGGTTGTCTTTAGGCCAGGGCTGCTCCAGGCTCCCTGCTTGCCCATGGCAGCGTCAGCCCGTGCTTTGTGCAGGGATGAGCTACCCCTGGTGTGGTGGGAACTGTCCTGCAGGCTGTTTCTCTGCTAAATCACACCTCCTCCTCCTCCTTTCTCGAATTCAGCAGAGGGGCAAGGGTTATAGCCTAGCAAAAAGCATTGGCCCCTTGTGTCCGTGCCTGCTCTGCTCAAGTTAATTCATTTTTTGGCTCATTACATTTTCTGCCCCATTACTAATTGCCTCTTGGGCTCTCCTCATTGCCAGGGTTTTCTGACCATCAAAACATTACTAAACAAATGAACTAAATAAAATAAGCCTTCTTTAAGAGCCTTCCCCCAGCCCTCCCCTTGTGTTAATATTCCAACGGCACCCAACAGGTAGGCGTCTGCACTTATGTTATCTGTATTAATTAGACTGTAATACCCTTGGCACAAGACAAGGACAGGGAGGCAAGAGAGCCTCTCCTGCAGCTCTCTGATAATTTATACCAACCGAAAGCCTGCTGCAGTGTCTTTCTGTAGTGCCACATGTACCAAGCCTGATGCATAAATAAGATTAATTTTTATTAGCGGTTTTCCCTTCCTTCCAACTAATTAGCCCCTTCTCCACAACATCCAAGCCCTACACAATATTTAATGAGCATTTTGCAGCAAAGTCCTGAGGCAGAAGCGCTTTCATCCCCAGACAGATCGGCTGGGTCACCCATGGTCACAGCAGAAGCCTCTGACAGAGTGAAACACGAACTCAACTTTCCCAAGGTCTAGATTAGCCCTCAAACCACCAAACTCTCCTCCCCAGCAGCTACCTCTAGTAGTTGTTTACTGCTGCCTGACTTTGCTTGAGCTGTCAGGTTTTATACCTGGAGGATTTGGTCATGTTCAGGGTAAGAGACAAGTGTGCAATCTGTCCTTTGTGCTGGGCTTCTGATCTTGGCCACATCAGCATTTCTTAAAATCAGAGGGAACAAGAGGGTAAACATGACTGACTCGAGGGATAAGCTTGCCATGTTGTTCATTATGGCTGATTATTAATATAATCAGTTCAGGAGCGAAAGTACTACAGTGAATTACTTAACCTTGGGCCTTGCTTGACCAGGCTCTGAAGGACCCTCATCCCGTGCTCATGTTGCTGTAGCAGCAGGGCAGGTGTCATTACTCAGCCAGTAATACCACAAGGAGTAATACCAAAAGGAGCACCAAAAGTGGGTTTGTTCCTGACTGCCTGAATCCGCATCATCTGCCAAGGGCTGCACTCCACACTGAGTAGCACCTTCTCTCAACAGCACTGCTCAGCACCCTGCTGCCCACCCTCCTCACCCTCACCCTGCTGCTCTGTCTCCTGCAGCCCTGCAAGAGCCGTATCCCTCTCCCTCAGCAGAAGGAGCAGCTGGTAGGACCAGGCAACACATGGTCCCTGCCCATATTATTCCTCTTGCTTTGCAAAGGAGAAGGTGGCACACTTTTTGAAGCACCTGTGCAGCCGAGAGGTGAGGGTGGGTGGGCATTCCTCAGCAGCAGGGGCAGCATGCACCAGACCCTGAGGCTGAGCTCTCCAGGAGGGTTTCCCCAGGGCAGGGCTTTGTGTCCCCGCTCCGCTGTTGACACCACGCTTTGAGCCACTCGGGGAACTTGCACGGTTGCCAAGGTCTGTGCTGTACCACATTCTTTTGGTTAATAGAAACATTTAGCTGAAGCATGAAGACATTGTATTTCCAAAAGGAAAACACACAGAAAACAGGGCCGATCTTTTTTTTTTTTTTTTTTCTCTTTTTCTTTTTCTTTTTTTTCTTTGGGCCTGATTGTCTCTGCTTGTTTATGGCTGCCACTAATTTGCTCGTTTGCTTGCTGGAAAATAGCTAATTAAAACCCACTTCAGCTAACAAGCTGACTGGGACCATGCAAATGTCACTCTCTGCTGTCTGCTATTTTCGTTTATACTTTACATTATTAGTGTTGTTTTTCCTCCCTCCATAGTAATAAAGGCGAGGATAGATTTAGTACCCTCTTCACAGGTGTGTGCTTGTACAGCAGCACATCATCCCCAGAAAAGTGCTGCTGTTTTACTGCACTTCAGTACTTTGAGTGTTATTACCCCTGACAGTTAATGGTTTCAGACTACACTGCTTGTTAGCACTAGATTCTGAACAGCTTCATCTATCTTTTTGTTTTTACACTGACTGGTCACATTAAGTATATGTGTCTGAGCTATTAGGCCCGTCTGTTCATTGCATGCATTTCATTTGCTGCGTTTTTTCGCTAAAATTAGTATGTATTGTCATCCATATACTTCAACACATCGACTTTTGTTATAATTATGCTGTCATCATTTTGCTTCCCCACACTTGCTAATTTATTGTAGCTAAATTAGACCTAATATTAGCAATTTTGCAGCTGTTCCCATAGAGCACGCTCAGCCATATCTTTGTACATTGTTTGGTAATTGGATTTGAGGGCTCAGGAACGGACGATGGCACTCTTTAGAAACAAGGGAAGGATTTGAGGAAATGGGAGACAAATAAAAAAATTGCAAGCCCCGGAAGAGGCTTCAGGGGTGAATTTCCAGAGCCAGCTTAAAGGGTTTTCACAAGGCCAAACAAATCAGAGAGTGAGTGCACCAGATCACAAACTTTCCAAATGGCATGTCACATTCAGGCAAGGGATTAGTCACTCCCCATGAATATGCTTTTCATTTTAACTGAGACTGGACCACGAAAAATCCCTGGGGACTTATGGAGGGTCTTGGGAAACAGTTTTTACTGCAGTAGATTAGAAATCTCCAGGAAAGGATCTCGGCATCAGGGTAGGCTGCTCTGAGATGATTTCTTTGAATTGAACCATGGGAGAGAAGAAGGAGGAAAAATGGTTTTGTTTTAGAGTGTGAGTTCTCCATCCCTGCATTTTGATACCCACCTCTTGTTGCTTTCCCAGCCTCACTTCAGATATGGGTAAAAGCAGAGAATGAAAGGGAAAATTAAAACAAAACAAAACAAAGGAGAGAGCAAACAAGGAAGGCAGAATAAAGCTGCATAACTCTTACTTATCCTTTCTGGGCATGAGTTATATTAGTGCACAACTACACCAAAACAAGTTATGAGAGTCCACCTCATATTGAATCTTCTGTGGCCTTTTGGTAAATAACTTTCTGATATGATAAAAAAACAAAATTGTGAGTGACACTGTTCAGACTGATGTTGTAAAATCAGTTTAATTCCCAATCCGGCAGAAGATGTAGTGGAAGCTTAATCACTGAAGAGCATACCCTTAAACAAAATGGAACTAAATTCTCAAAGCTCACGATACATCCACCTGCTTAATAGGAATATTACACCAAGATGCAGTGCTGCTGGCAGATGCACATGCAAGTTTAAAAATAAGACAGTGAAATTAATGAAGAACAAAAAAAAAAAAAGATATTTGATCAGCTCTCATCTATAACAGAGAGTTCTTTCCAACTCACTGCAAGCTGTTGTAGCAGGCAGCATTCTGCTCTGCTTCTCCCTTGGCCAAAGCTTAATTTCTGTTCGGAGAAGAATAGAGCAAAGTGACCTGCCAAAATGTAAGACAGAATAGGCCAAGTCATGTAAGAATTCAGGCCCTACAAATGTCTTGTGGGGGAAAAGAAAGTGAAGGTGAAAACCGGACCTTTAAACAAACTTTAAAATTATTAAAACCTGTACAAAATACTTAAAATATCCAATCCAATTAAAAACAAACAAAAAACTTACTCCCCCCCAAGCCCAATCATTAATAACCAAAGGATTGCCAGATGATATTCTCTTGTCCTGACAAAGCCTTCATTATGCTTTCTTTCTTCACAAATGCCAGGAAACTATCTGGATAGACTTGCAGAAGCCTGCACAGCTCCTGGATGCAGCGATGGAGAAGTTGGTCTCCTGGAAGTTATTTCCAGTAGGTGCTGTAACCACGATCATCCCATCCTGCAGGGAACAAGGAGGTACGTGGTTTTCCTCATTTTCTCTGCTCTGGGGTTTGTTTGTTCTCATTTCATGCCAGACTTCCCTTTGGCCAGTCACCTCTTGGACAACATGATGTAGAGAGCCCAACTGGGCCAACCTCCTGTTTGTGTTTGTGGTCAGCACGTGTTGCACGTCCCTGGTTTAGGTGTTGTTTCTCCGTGTCTTTCATATTCCCTCAGTTTGAGATTGTCTCTGAAGGGGAGATAGACAATTTCAGTAATTTCCACTTATGATGAATAGGGCTGAGCAGAGTAGAAATAAGCATGCCCAGAGCACTTGCTGCAGAGAACGGGTATAACACATCATACATATCAAGGTAAGGGTACAAGAGAGGGATTGCACGTGCTCTTGAAGTCCTTATTTTTATTAGCATCATCTCTTCCATCAGGCTGCTAAAGACCTACTGAAAGAATGCAAAATGAAGTCATTAGCAGAAACTTGTTTAAGGCCTCCACACACATATGTGCTCTTCAGGTAGCTGGCTGGGCAGTGCTGTGAGGTTCTTACTTGGAAGCTGGAGCAATAAATGTCATGTCAGGGGCCAACTGTCTGTAATCACAGTTAGCAGGTTGAACAGACTTGTGAAAATATTTTCTTTATGTGAAGGGAGACGCTGCACACTTTGCCACAGCAGAAGTTGCTAAACCTAATGTAATATGACAAGTCCTTTGGCAGCAAAAGCCACATTTAATAGACATGCTGCCTGTGAAGTGGGAAAGAAACAAAGGCAGTTTTCCTGCAGAAACGCCACCTCCTCTTTGTTGCAGCATCTCTCACCTTCTTCTCCTCCCCACACTGTCTGTGTGTCAGTCCTCTCACTTTGCCCATGGCATCAAGAGGAAAGGTGACCCAAAGCTGTTTGCCCTGTGCACACGATGGTGTGTGTTTGCACCCTCTGACCCTCTTTTCAACCCCATCCTCTGCTGTCCTGCCTGGTGGAACACGGCCTGGGTCTGCAGGCAGGGTGTTTGCACTCCCTGTGCATTGATGGCAGTGATCACACGAGGCGTGGGGAAGCAGAGAATCAGAGTCCTGAAGGTTTCCTACAAAGATGGCAAGTAATTAATGATGGTTTGCAACCCAAATGCAACAGCAGGAAGTTTGAAATCAAGGCTTTGACTTGACGAGCAGTTGTCAATTAAGTAACAAACCACGGGTGTAAAAAGGGTATTCCAGCAGCACACAGGGTAACTTCTGCAGTGGCTTTCCACAGAACCCAAAGTCAATTTTTTGAGCTAGAACATCTTTGGTACTGCAACATGGTCAAGGAAAGGATAAAAGGAAGCCCAAGAAATGGAGTTCTGACATTTCCCCTTCCTAAGAATTATTGGCAAGCTTCATGATGACTGGCAGGAATGTTTGAGGGAAGTACAGTGCTGGTCCGCCTGACATCCAGTTTGGTTTTTTAACTCTGCAGGACTTCTCTTCCCCTTGCCAAGGTATTTTTTCAGCCCAGAGGGGTCAGACATGAGGGCTCATTTTCTGATCTTTTTTTTGCATTGAAAGACACAAGGATGAGGTTTTAAAAGAAAACAACAAAGAAAGAAGAACGAGTGAAACATTTTGAAGTTACTGCTCCATTTCACAGTTCTTTTCAGCAATTTGGCTTCTCAGTAAAATGATGCCGTTAGGAGGATAGGAACAAAGCATGTGTGAGGGTGTATGAAGGGAGGAGGTCAAGAAATATGCTGCAGCAGGATGCCAGGCTCGTGTTTGTTATTCTTGACTCATTCCGCAACATGTTACTCCACACAAAAGGATGCAGTGGCGGTGATTGGAAAAGCAAGTGTAGCATCCCTTGAACTGCAAATCGTTTCTAAGTTGCACTGAATGTGACAGATGAGCTGATTTATTGGTGGGGGTGTGTATGCTGCATTCCTTTAAAGCTGTGGCAGGGAAAAGCAAGGAATAAGTTGGAAAAGACTCCAGGCACAAGCATTAGCGATGAGGAAAGTAACAGAGCCTCAGTACATCAGTGCAAGCTGAAGGTAGGAAATGCTCCAAGAAATAAAGTAAGTTTGAGCTGCTTCATGTAGAAGTCACATCAGCCTACTTCACAGCATTGTTTTCACCATCAGGCAGCGTTTAAACCTGTCCTCTTAGCCACAGCTGCATGTTGGAAATGCCATTTTCCAAGTTGCTTTCAATGGACATACAGATTTATAGCCTGTGCTGCAGAGGAAGCTCTTTTTGCTGACCCTGCTTTGCTTCTTAAACCTCAAGTGGACCCTGAAAATATTTCATGTGCTTTACTGGCTAAAGCAATAGCACTACTGTTGCCATCCTAATATTTTAGAGAGCTGCAACTGTACTCTTTTTACCACAGGAATGACATTCATTTGGGATATAAATTCAGTACATAAATGTATAACAAATTGTTTAGTAATATTAGGGCAGTAAACTATTTTTTTCCCTGAACAAACTACCCAAATGACTGAACCAGTGTAGTTAATTAGAATCGATCTCACTTTTTAGCACCAGGAAGTGCATAATGGAAGATAAGATTGATTGTAACATTGGATCACTTCATTTAAAGACTGCTAATAGGCTAAAATGACAGAACCAATCTAAAATTATAATTTCAGAATCAATATAATTTTTATAACGTTGTCAAATCTAAAAAATTAATCTAAATTTATGCTGTGAAACTAGAAAATCCTTCCTAGCTATTATAATGAAATGAACCAACATTTTATTATATTACGTCTTTAAATAGAAAAAGGGCTTCTTTATTGGCATGGCAGTGCAGCAAGCTAGATAACCAGGCTTTCAGTTTGGGAGGTGTCTGCTCAATTCCTGCTTTTAGGGCAAAGACTAGAAATGGATTTTAACCTTCTCTCTTTCCATCACAGACCTATTTTCCCACATTATTAAAGCACCACAAAAAAAGGGAGAGCAGGCTTCATTTCAGAAGGAGAGATCAGCACTGGGAGGAGGGTAGCACTTTGTGAGGGAATTCAAGTTCGCTAACAAAGATGGAGGAGGAACATGGGCCTTTTAGTTCACTGTTGGTATCCCCATATCCCCTCAGAAGACATGTGGAACCACCTTCTGCAGAAAAAGGAGAGGCGGTGTGGTGGTAGCTTGAAGGCAAATATTTTGCTTTCCAGAGAAATTTATTCTGGTTGTAGGGTCTGATGAAAAAACCACATTGGCGATTTTGATAATACCAAGGATTTTGGTGGGTTCTGCCCCTGCAGAAGCCAAAAAAACAAAAGACCCCTAGCACGTCTTCAGAGCACATTGATGCTTCCTTGGATGTCAAGTGTTCAGGTTGATATCTATTTTTTTTCCCCAGTAATAAATTTTCTGCAGACCTTGTGATGACTCAGTTGCTGTAGGTTCCTAACTGCTCTTGTATGCTGAGCCATAATGGCACTGAGTGGGCAGAGATGGTCCCCAGGTGCTTCCAGCTGCAGAGTTCACCCAGGGCTCTGGATTACTCCTTTCACTTGGCTTCCTCTGCAGCAGCAGATGTCTCAGAAGCTTCAGCAACCACATGCTGAAGCGGTCCTGGCCACCCCAGGGGAGGGCTATCTGTATCCCTGAGCCCCTCCTGGAGCTCTGTGTGCCCCTGCAATGGAAGTACTGCTTGGGAATAGCTTTCCAAAAACCTGTGAGTAACCAGTCTAATCACACTCAGGGGAGTGACTCACTGTGATTTCTTTCTGTTTTCTTTCTGACTGATGTTGATGTGGTTGGCAACAGCCTTATGTCCCACTTTTTGCCCTAAGGTGTGTCTGTCCTGTCAAGCAATGATACCCTTATAGAGCCTTTCTTCCTCTCGGGGGGAAGGCCAGGCTAAGGGCAACATTTCCTTCTGAAGCACAAATGCTGTTGAACTTCTCCCAGCACTGGCTGTCAGCACTCAGGACTCCAAAGGTGTGAGGGTGATGGTCTCACAGAAATCAGGGAGCCTTGGCATGGATGTCAATCAGGCCAGCGTGGTGAGTCCACAGCTTTGCCTTTAGCAGAGGGAATTAAGATGTGTTCAGAGAAGCTGGTTGGAAAGCCACCACCCCTTCTTCTCCAAAGATGTGTCCAAAGATGTTGAAGAAGCCCTTTTTCTGCAAAAAGGGACTGAGCCTGGAAGAGCAGGGCAGGGCATCCTTGCAGATCAGGCATTTCCCTTGCTTGAGCACTAAAAGGTGGAGGTGACGTGCAGGCAAACCCCGTCCTGAGTTCCTTCTCCCTGTGTGTTGGAGTGGGACCTGCATGCAGGAGCTGACCCTGGAATTGCAGGAATTGTTTCAGGAAAGAGCAAGAGGACACAAGTATGGAGACCCCAAAGAGCACTTTGGAGGGCTTTGTGTTTCTTGGAGGTTTAATGTATTATAATCTGATTCGGCACAAGCCAGGCTGGGAATAAAAGAGAAATGCAGAAAGACTAATGATTTGAAGCACAGGGGGAAGTGGAAAGAAAACAGCACTTTTAAGTGCTTTTTTTTCCCTTTTATGCAAGATCTGACTGGAGCCAGGCAGAGAGAGCAAAAAGCTTCTGTGAGTTAACACAAAAGTGGAACAGTACTTTAAAGAGACTTTATTTGCTCCTTAGAGCCTTCTTTTGATTTTTAATATCTCTGAGACTTGTCAGGGAGAAAACAGAAAAAGACATTAGATTCTGGGTCTTGAGCAAAGCTCAGGGACTTGAGACTTCTACAAAATGAAGGAAATTACATCCTGGAAAAGTTAATGACCTTACCCTCAGTGCTGTGCAACAGAAGGAAGCTGGCCCATCCACTGTGGAATTCCCTGGCGCTGGCTGGAGGAGTGCTTCAGCCTGATGCCATCAGACCCCAAATTTCCAGATGAACAGTTTTGGCTGGATTGAGAAGGATAGGGAGCTGGGGAGAAGCCTGGCACCATACCAGAGCTTCTGCCTCCATTAACTCCAGCAGGCAGGAGCTGTCCCAGCGGTAAGCACAGCCAGAATACATTGCCTTTCCCAAAGCTGCTTTCCTGCTGCCTGCCAGGGCCCTTGGTCTGCATCCACCACACCTTTGTGTCCAAACACTCTTAGGGAAAGGGGATATTGAGAGACCTTGTGGCTCCGTGGGGTGTTACAAAGGATGTGCTTTTGGTGTAGTGCACTCAAAGCTGGAAGTCCCGAAACGACTTGAGCTTGTGAGCCAAGAAGCCAAGCTTGGTTTTCGCTCATGGTCAGGTTGATTTTATTATTTGAGTCTGTTTTACCTACACAAAAGAAATAATTTCAGTTTCATCACGGATCTGTCTGCTATTTGAAAGTTTCCTGAATTTCTGACTCTCGCCTGCCTGCCTCTGATTTCAAGCAGAAGAAAATAAACTAACAGGAAAGATGCTTTAAAAAACTGAGCCTGAGGTAAATTTTGCCCAAAGCCAAATTAGATATTTGAAAAACAGATATGTTTTCCAGGCCAACTTGAAGCTTGTCAAATTGAGCTTCTGGTGGTTCCAAAAGAGTGGAGAGAGACTGAACCGACTCTCAAACATCCAACAGATGCAGTCAGAGAGATGTGCAACGAGCTGAGATGGTCTGTGAGAGAGCAGCAAGGAGGCCAGGGGTGGCTGCAATGGGACATGTCTTTGTGAAGTGGGTCCCTGACTATGGAGAAATCTGACAGTGTTGGTCATCACCACAAGCTTTGTTTGCAAGCAGCCAGTGACCACTGCAGAACATGTAAAAGAGATCTATTTTCTGACCGTGTGGAGTTTCCCAGTGATGGCTTCATGAAGAATAAGCCGCACCACTCTAGCCTAGGGACTGCAAAAATGTTGGCACAGGCCTGGATTTTGACTCAAGCCTGGGAAAACTTGGGTTTCCATAATCATGCATGGAATCCATTTGTGATAAAACATAAAAGCAGCTTGTCTTTCTGGGTTAAAAGTCACCGGAGCAAGTTGTGGATTTGTCCATATTTGTTGCCCGATTTAGGATGAGGAAATGACTGCCACGAGAGGAATGCACAGGGAACGTGTTGGGAGGCTTGGCTATTTTTAAGACACTGGTTGTTGCTGAGAGTGAGTCCTATGGCCATTACCTAATCTGCAGTACTGCCACCACTTGTCCCAGCAAGGACTCCCACACATATCCTGTTTTCCACATTTCCGCAGGAACATCTGTTTGCGGTTCCTCCAGCGGAGTTTGGAAACACAAAAGTCACTCCTGATGGGACTTTCCACCACGACCTAAAAGTTAGGATTGTCCGTTCCAGGAGAAGACTGAGTGGCTTTGACCATTAAGGAACTTGGATGTATCTACAACAACTTACTTTTCTGAAGGTGTAAACTGAAGTAAAGATGAAGGAGAAGAGACCCTTTGCTAGTAATGAGAGTAAGGACTTTTGAGAGATCATGAAAAGTATGCCATCACTTCCAGCAGATCCATCAGGGGGAGAAAACATGATGGTCTATTGCACCCCACCCAAGCTGGGATTTGAACTTCTTCTCATGCCTTGCTGCTCACTCACAGATGTGTTTTATGCTAGGAATATTGAGAAATGAAGCCAAAATTTAAAACACTTTTTCCCCCCCTCTTTTTTTTTTTTCCCCACTGAAGAAATGTCCATGTTTTCCTTTAAAATATGATTATATATGCATTGGGAGGAGACACCAGGTTTTGTCCACAGTTATCAGAAGACAGCAGCAGCCCTCCTCCTCCTCCTCCTTTGTGCCAGTGCATCAGCTCTAGCTAGGAAGATGATCCAGGGTTAAAAAGCATCATAGTCTCTAAGCTGTTATAGTGTACAGTTGATGTAATCGACACTTCTGTGTTACATCTGTGGAAGAAAAAGGTTTGGTCTCTAGACCACCCACTTCAGATTTAAAAAACCCCACACTTCTTGCTCCTGCATTGAGCAAGAAGTCCTTCAGCACCTGTTCCTCTAGTCTGACTGCTAGACCAAACAACCCTGGCAAGGTATGAGCTGGTGCTTCTAAATCAGCATCTGCTTTACAGATATCCTCTGCTGCAAGACGAGTGGTTTCAGGATGCTATGAAGCCCCTAAACAAGCAAGAGTGACCATGGCCTCTTACAAAGCATTTCATTTGTGGGAAAAGTATATTTTTAAAACATCAAACCCCCTGCATGTGCACATGTTTTCTTTTCTACATGGATTGAACTTCTTATCCAAAGTAGAAAGAGAGCTGCTTTCACCCCTAACAATAGCTCGAGGTGCTCATTCAAGGCAGTGACGTGAGTCTCGCTCTCCTATGTTGGAAATACATGTCTGAAGCACCAAATGGCTCATTATTCTCAAGCAGATATTTCTCCTCCTCTTCTGTGCATCCCAGATAACAGTTCTTCAATTCTGAATATTTTGAAATGGTAGGAGAGTCTCTAAAATGAAAGCTTTTACGAGGCGTGGGTTGATTCCGCTGCAGAACAACCCTGCCTTATTTTATTCTGCATTTTCTTGTTTAAATCTCAACTTTTCTTATTTTTTTTTCTGGGGGTGGGAGATGGTTAAGCTGTTCTCCCACAGATCTTGCTTTGATAATTTGAAGTCTATTTGTAATTTTCAAAGTGATAACTTGTTTCCCAGGGGCTTTCATTAACCATAAGAACGCGGCATGAAGGCCAAGTGTATTCCTTGTCGAAGCAAGAAATATATTTGTAATAGTGCCAGGGACCAGTAGAGGCTTTCACTGGTAGAGATGACTTCCCTAAATCTTCATATAGTCCGTCACAGGCTAACCATCTAGCAGGAAGGTGTACTTTAGCCAACCTTTTACGAGCACAATAATGCAAAAACTCTCTGTTCTGTAACAGCCAGAGGTGGGATCAGAGATGACTGCATCCCCCAGCCTGGCTTTGGGGAGACAGGACTCTTCTCTGTGCACACCTGGCAGGAAAGGGCAGGGCTGTGCTGGGGATGCCCTGCACTGATGGTCTGTGGGCAGGGGGTGTGCTGGGGCACCAGAGCTGCAGAGCTGGGCTGTGTGCTGGTGTGCTCTACAGGACTAGACACGCACCTGCACGGTGATACAAGGGCATGGGATGCAAGGCACAGGTAGATCTCATTGTTTCCTTTTTGCCTTCTCCTCTGAATGCTACCACGAGGAGCTTCTTATCTGGGGCATAAGGAAATGGAACACAAACCCAGAAGGATATTCCTGGATCCTATAGCTTTGTCCTCTCATCACATTCATAAAGGTGCCCAGGAAAGAGTTAAACTGTTCTGAAAACACTGCCAGGGATAGCTACTCGTGGAAGCTAAATGCTGTTTAAGGAGGCAGGGGGTAATTAGGGCAGTTGGTTTTTAATTACCACTGAAGTCAGTCCTTGCAAGGCCCCCCAGCCGTAGCCAGGTTAATGGTCACCCGTGAACGCTGAGTCAGCATTATCCCACTCTGGCTTTCACTAGGGGCTCCCGATTGGCTGAGACAGCTCATTTTGCGGGATGAGCTGAACCTCCCTCTGAAGGCAGGATGATTAAAAGAGGAAAGCAATCTGTGGCTTTAATCAGGCAACACACCTTCCAGATTTTGCGAGACGAGGTGTTTGTTACCTCCTGTCCTCTGGCATGGTAGCAGTTTAATGAAAGGCTGCATATTTTGCTGTTAGCAGCTCCAGCACTTAATTCTTAAGTTCCATCAGAGCTCTCAGATGTGTGCCATCTGGTCATGGTGACTTGTTGCTCTTTAATTTGTGAATTTGTTCCAGCACTTCCAGTTTTGACACCTCAATCTCTGACAGAGTCTCATCTTCATTACTTGAAAAGAATAGCTCAGAGGGCTGTCTCTCTCTCTCTCTTGCACACATCTTCTTTCATTAATACAATTTTAACTTACAGCAGAATTTATAGCTTTTCCCAAATCTGCCATCTCTCCACCTCCTACCCATCCTGCAATATTATATTGTGCTGTATTTTTATTAAACAAATACCCATCTGAAAACTACATGGAGCCCATGCACTCGGGTAACCAGTACCTTTGCTATCTTTTAAAAGGCCTGAAAGTGAGTTTGAAGATGTATCTGTCACAGCCATTAAAGGGATCTTGTTAGTTCTCAGAAAATAGGGAATTGGACAGCCTATTTAAACCCATACAGAATGCATCTTCATGGCCCAATGTTATTTCTTTATGTATCATAAATAATCTCCATTACTTATGGTCCATTGGCATTTCAGCTTTCCAGGGAAGTTGAGGCCCCACTGTAAGAGGGACTCTGCAAGCACATAATTAGAGGCAATTCCTCTTCTGAGAATTTACAAATAGGGAAGACAAATGGCTAAGAACAGACAGCATGCAACAAAGTTGTCAAAGATGAATGTCTTTATATTTACATATTTAATGGACTTTCTTTTTATGTATGGTGTCCTTCACCTTCCCTCCCCAGCATTTCTCCAGGCACCCAATCCCATCTAGTCTCACCAGGATTTCCTAATATGATCTATGTCCATCCTTTCCTCGCTGCAGGAAGATGGGACAGCAGAAACCGTGTCAGTGATACACACCAGCCCATGCCAGCCACTTTTCCCTCTCCCTGGGAGACAGAAATGCTTTTCCAGAGGCATCTGTCCTTGTGGGGTCTGGGGCAGGAGGCTCCCCTGACTTGCCACCTCCTTTGTGACCCAACAAAGCACAGGTGGCCCCTGCATTGCCCTGCTGGAAAGACTCCTTTGTCTTCAAACCACAGAGGTGGAGAAGCCAGGGCTGCTCCACTGCCCTTCTCCATACCTTCAAAAAGCAGGGAACTTCTCTGTAATGCCATGTGCAAACTTCAGGAATGGGCTGTCAGGAAGGAGGGATTTATGGATGGGCACAGAAAGGGCAGAAACTTGAAACTGCTCTTCACTTCTTTATTAAATCCAGGAGATGACAGAAGCATGCTCCCCTTCTGACAAAGTCTGAGGGTCTCCAGTGACATTTATGTCACTGGAAAGGCATATAATATGTACACTGTGGTTTAATTTTATCTTAATGAAACAATATACATATAAAACTATCCATTAAATATAAAACAGTGAAGTAATTTGCAAATTTTCCTACGGCATAATAAATTAAGCATGGAGAGCACTAAGGAATGCAATTTGCAGTCATTTATAATGCAGTGTTTTATGTTAATAATTCAAAATCACATGCTATTTGGAGACACTTCTAATTAATGTATTTATGAAATTGTGAACTGTGACTGTTTTGGTTCCATTTAGCTAAACATTTCAACAGAATGCGCTTGCTGTTGTTTTGTGTTTGCTTAATGGCACCAGCAAGCATCAAATGTACAACTGGGGGGGAGCTGGGGGTGGTGTCTGTTGCTGCTTTTCTGCTGGGTCTGTGTTTTTGTGTATGTGCTGTACACAGGCATGTGATTACACTCCTGATCTCACCGAGGAGAGGAAAGTTCTGCAGTCATTTGAGGAGGAAATAAGAAAAGTTTCATGGATGAATAATTAATGGCGAGGAAAGTTCAGTACCTTCCTGAAGAATTGCTAAAATATTCAATGCCTTTCACAGAGCAGATCTTTACACACAGCTATTTCTCCTGACTGGTTAATTATGACTAATACAGCTTGTACATTTGTATTCACACTCTCATTTTGATATCTTTCAGTTTGTTTCCATCATACCAGGTATTTGTCATGCTGCTTCTGCACCACAACACTATGAAGAATGTTGTGATTCCCCAGAAAATTAGTCTCCCGAGAGGGGACTTGTAGGGATTCTGGGGTATTTTGAAATTTTAAGTACATATTAGGAAAGAAAAACCCCATACATATCAGAAATTGTAGGGAATTATTACATGTCAAGGCCTTGACTCTGAAAGTGGCTTGAAACGAATGGGCTTCCAGGCATATGCAGAACCAGATGCTGATAGGACTCTGTTGTAGCTGTGCACAAAAAAGTGAAGGGAAAGCTCTTGAAATAATTTTATATGAACAATCTGTTTCACACAGGGAAAAAAAAAGGAAAAAAAAAAAAAAGAAAGAAATCTGAAACTCCTTAAACCCACCATAAAGAGTCCCAAGGTGCTATATGTGGCCCCTCCCACCTTCCAAAAGTATTCTGAGAATTAAGTGAGATGCTGAATCAAAATCTTCATGTCTCCTGGTAATTTCACAGATCACTTGCAGAGCAATAACTCCACGCTGAATGTTTCATTCTACAACTATGCTTTCTGAATGGTTGCTGCTCTTTTTCTTTCTTGGTTGCTTGCCTTTTTTTTTTCAGTTCTTGGGACAATATGCATATGGCTGGGAAAATATTTTAAAAGTTCTTATGGCCTTTAGCTGTGGTCTTGGAAGTTGACCAATGTAATTATTAGACTGAGAATTAAGGCTGGATTTTGACCACTTCGTGTGATTTATAATTTAAACAATGTAGGAACTGTTATGATTTAGGAGACGATATGGGTGGCTGGGACCAAGCTCCCTATTTCTTGTCATAATGTGAGTTGCTCTACAGAGTATTTTTATTTCCTTGGTATCAAATAACAAATATTGGCAACACGTTAGATCAGCTGAATGACAGACTTTAATAAGCTGCTTCTTCCTAAAATGAAAAATGTGACTGTACCTTCCTTGTTTCTTCAACTCTGTCCAATATGAATGCATTCTGTAAAAGTCCATGTATTTATATATGTGTGTATATATATATATATATATATACACACACACACATCTGATTCTCTTTTTAGTCCCAGACTGAACTGGAGTTTCCAGGAACTGGTGAACATACAGATTGAGGTTTGGGTCATATTTTAGGAGAATTTCTCTATTTAAATATCCTTTCTTGCTGGCTTTTTAACTAGAATTTGTCTTTCACTAAATGAGATGGGTTTGCAGGAGATTCCATAAACGAGACTCAAATTTTTGGATGAACATTTTTATCCAAGCTATGTACTTCGAGCATATATCTTGAGGTTTTGGTTGGTTGGTTGGTTGGTTTTGCATTTTGCTTGTCTATTTGGTTGGTTTTATTAATTATACCCATCACAGGTATCTAAAGAGTTGAAACACCAGTGGTGCACCAATACAGGGTGTAAGATGGTGTAGTGTATCCAGAAAATATACTGTGAGATGGGGCACTTT
The DNA here is from genome assembly GCA_013399695.1 of Formicarius rufipectus. Taxonomy (NCBI): domain Eukaryota; kingdom Metazoa; phylum Chordata; class Aves; order Passeriformes; family Formicariidae; genus Formicarius; species Formicarius rufipectus. The sequence continues at coordinate 382,319 of VXAU01000238.1, forward strand.
ACTAATTAATCAGTTATTACCTGTTTGCCAGCAGCTGCTGTGGTCTGGGTACATCCCCAGCCACACCTCGAGCTGTGTTCTCCCAGATTCATGTCTGAATCCCAAAATCATCCTTTGTGCCCATCTCTAAAATTATTTGCAGTAACACAGAAGGAAAGTGCCTGTGCTATTTGGTTGGGGTTTATCTCTTCCTGTGTTGATGGAACATTTTCACTTTGTTTTGAGGCCGGGTGGCTGCTCACAGCTCCTGATTTGGCCTTGTGGTATTTGAGCATTCAAAAGATCATGGAGGGTTTGTTTTAAAAATCCTTTCCCCAGTGGTGGGAAAATGACAAAATTTAGGAACACGTGCACTTTTATCTTTTAATCATTTTGGCATGATTTATAGGACTACATCCACAGCTGCCTGTGGTTAAATGCTATTCATGAAAAGTACTGCAAAACAAAGAAAGCCCAAAACACCAGTTCTAACTGCTCTGCTCAAAGTGCTATTGCCATTTTTGATGGTAAGCCTGTCCAAAAATTATGGGTTTGTATTTTAATGTATGCAGGCATAAATCAAGAGTAACCCAATCAAAATCGGTTCAGTAGCAATGTCTAGGTGTGATCAAGTTGTAAATATGTTTTATCTCACATCTTGATATCAGAGGGTAGAAATCATTGGAGTGGCTGAACGTGGGTACTTCAGCACGTACCAAACAAGAGTTAAAGTAACCACCATGCCCTGGAAAGAAAAACCAAAGCACATTTGCCTTGGATGTCTTACAGAACACTACCACATAGCATGGGAAGTCTTTCCAGGGAACATTAGGGACCTTCAGTGGGGATGTAATTCTTAAATTCATCAGAGGAGCTGTCATTCTTTGGCATTTTAATTATCTTACAGGATTTTTATTTGGTGACTTATATAGAATTCATCCATCAGAGTTATTTGTGTAGAAACAGAGCTCTCTTTCTAGGGAGTCCTTTTGCTTTCCCTCTCTCTCAGTGTGAAATAGAAGACTGCTTCTGTAAAAATGGTCAAAGATGGTACCAAACTAGTGGCTTTGAGGGGAACCAAAGACAGGCAGGAAAACAAAGGCTGACTGAGCTCCTTAGGAAGGAAGAAATACCATAGTTCTGTCTCTTTTTAGCCAATGTCTACTAACCTCATGCCCTGGGGATAACTGTACCTGTTTATCAAACTGTAAATTGATGCTAACCAAGGGGAATACACCATTCTTTTTAAGCTTTCCAACAAAAATGTTGCCTGTAAAGTCCTTGTCCCTCCTCTTTCTCACCTGGGCTGTAAGAGTGCATGCCTTATTTCCAGTCCTACCAAGAACTATGACTTGGATAGGCAAGATAGTCATGAGGAAGAATAGACATGTTCTAGAGATGAGGTATGCCAAAGGAAAAAAGAGAAAGGAATACTGCAAACCTCCTTGGTTTGCACAGAGACCTCTTTGGTGCAGGACAAATCCTGGGGAGGCTAAAGCTTTGTGGCTCTGAAAGGGCTCCAGACTGCAGAAGGAGCAGAAGGTCTGGGTCTCTTCAGTTGCAGGAGCTCAGTAAAACCCCACATAAGGAAGAAATGCAGGGGATTTTGGTACGTTGCAGTCTCAGAAAGATAAATTAACCAATCAGGAAAAGCAAATTCAGCACCTGCTGCAGCAGCAGCAGCAGCGTGGTAAGAGGTAAAGGATTTTGCCACAAAGCTTAATCCAGCTCCCACTGAGATCCTTGGGAACTGAATTCAGCCTTTTCAAGTCAAAGCAAAGGAAGTTTTCCAAGCTGTTCAGAATATTTTTACTGCCATGAACAAAGGTACTGAGTAAGGTGTGAGCACACAGACAAAAACCCTGAGCACAGTAATTTCCAGCAGAGTGTGGAGTTGTCTAGAAGCAGTAAAAAGGAACAGAAATACACACATCCTTGCAGAATTTTTCAGCGTTTGTGTTGGTGTCTCTGTTGCATCTGCTTGCCACTGAAGTTGTGGGAAGGCGCTTGACTGGACCCAGTGTTTTGGGAAAACAGATTTCAAGTGTCACATTTCTAATATTCCTGGGCAGAGAAGTCAGGAAGTCACAGAAGGAGTTTTATGGGCCAAATTCTCTGAGATGAATCCTCATGGGCAAACACCAGAGATGTTGGTACCTGGCCTGTGGTTCTTCCTGCCAAAGAGTACAGGGAGAACTTGGCAAGACACACTTTATGGAGGCCATGCCGTTTGAAGGGAAAAATCTCAAGTTAAACAACATTTTCCACATCCCATTTAACTGATGCCTAAAAATCCTGAGAAAGACTTTCAAAACAGTATCAGTTGAGATGATAGGTAGGTAGGTAGATAAATGGATGGATGGATAGATAGATAGATAGATAGATAGATAGATAGATAGATAGATAGATAGATAAAATAGTTCCTTCATTAGAAGCTTCCAGGTGCTCACTACAAGCATGCACACCAAAGGTATGTACACATGGAAGCTTCCAATAAAGGACAACTTTTGTCTATCTCCACTAATGTTGTTTTGAGGGTCATTTGCAGGGGTTTTAGGCATCATAACCACCAGTACACTTGAGAAAACAGTATCTTTGAGACCACTAAGCAAACTGCAAAAGTGGAGCAAACCACTGAGTGGATGACCCAATCTGTGTGAGGTCTCCAGCTCTTTGTCCCCTGTTTGGTTCAATAGAACTTGGAGTGCCTGTTTTTTTAAAGCACCTCTCTTCCTCTCTCCTGCCTGGGATTTCAGTGTTTGAGTCCAACTTAGCTGAGATATGCCAGGAATTAATAGCAGTGCTGTCCAGCACTTCTGCAATGTGAATTCAGGGGGCATGAGAAAAGCCTCCTGGGGCTGGCACCCTCTGGTGGAGGGTTAACAGCCTCCAGAGACACAAGGGAGATGATTGAGTGAACTTGGGCAATCTTAAAGCACTGGGAGAAACCAGACTGGACAAAAAAGAAAAAAAACAAAACCAAAAAACCAACCAACCAACCAACCAACCAACCAACCAAAAAACCCAAAACAAATACAACAAAAACAAAAACCCAAACACAAAACAAAACAAAAACACAAAACCAAACAAAAAACAACAATCAAAAAAACCCACAAAACCAAGCACCAAAACCCCAACTTTCCTCTCTCTCTCTAGGGAGATAGAGATAAATCATCATTTATGATGCCAAGCAACTTATTTGATGTCCATCTGTGATGCAAGTGTATTATGAAATGTAGTTCACTTGCTAAACATTGTTTTGACGTGCCATTTGGGACGTGGGGAAAGAGAAATGGACTGTGTTCAACCTCAGTTAAGGAGAGACATCTTCCACAGAATTTTCTTTATTGCACTAACTTCATTTTCTTATTAGCTGAAATTGATAGTGAGACAGCTTTAGCAAAGATGCTAAATGCCTTCATGGACAAAGTTGTCTGTCCATGCTCAATGAATTGACTACTGTTGTGCCAGCCTGTAGAGAACAGATTTTTCCTTTGGGATTGGGGGATCTGGGATTAGGTCCTAGTGATAATTCATGTGGGAGAATGTTATATTTAATTACAGAAAGATGAATATATGGAATTATAGCAGGAAAATGTTAAAGGTAGTTGGAGTTGCAGGGGGGAAAAGGAATTTAAACCCCACAAAAAAATCTGATATTAATACTTGTATTTATTGATGACAAAGAATAGGGGAGAAATTGAGGGGGTTTGGGAAACAAAAGTCCATGAGAATTGTCTTGGAAAAGTGCTTTTGGGGTATTTATTATATTATCATGGAACAAACTGAGAGATAAATCAGACAGAACCAAAACACACTGGGTCATCAGAAAAAGAACATATATTCTGATCATGGTACAGTGAAGCTGAAGATGGGAAGCATTATAATCCCACATTTCCTACAAGGGTCTAGTTCCTTATTTGGGTTGCAACTCTTCCAGTGCATCTCCAGGGACACAATGACCATGGAAAACCCTCTCCCTGAGGGATGAGACTGCAGGGCATCACAGGAGGCAGGAGCTTCTGGGAGGTCGGTGTGGCACTGAAAGACAGTCTGGTTTAGGCTGGAAGTGCTGCAGAATGAATGATGCAGGTCCTGCTTTATCCTAAGTGTTACCAAGTGTTAGTCTTGATAATCTTGATAGTTTTCAGGATGTTAAGGCACAACTTTCAGGAAGCTGGCAGTGCAGCTTTAGCTCTCATAGGTAGTCTTTTCTCCCCACTCTCTCTTGTGTGTGCATGATGCATTTTGCACAGGCTACAGGAAGTTGGATCTTTACAGGAGCACTTATTTGAAAGACTTGAACCCATGTAGAAAACCTGAGCATCCTAGTGCATCCTAAACAGGACTGCACTGTTTAGGCTGCAAAAAGTCCAGAGTTCTCTCCTATCTTACCTGGCAGCCTTATCTCTGCCACCCTCCTCCTCAGAGGTGAAGCATGAGCCACACCAGTAGAGGGGGGCAAATCAGTAGCAGTGGGTCATACAGGATTTCAGGTCAGCACCACTCCAGATTGCCCTCAACCCATTTGAAGAGTCTGAGATGAGGGTAATTTGGAGGGTGAGGAAGGTTGTCTCAGCTGTAGCCTACTGGAGAAAACCTGCCACGTCTTGTGCTCCCTTCTAGAGTGAGCCAAGAAGAAAAGTTTCAGTTTCAATGGAAAAATTAAGGCTAGGTATTTTCTTCTTCCATCCTTGATTTTTTTCCTAATCATTACCTATTGACTCACCATTATGCATTTTAATGTTCTGTGTCGGTAGGATTTAAACAGCCATAAAATTTTAGGTAGTAACTGTCCCTCTCCTTCAGGTGCACGTGGTCTGCAGTGTTGCAGGGATGCTCTGGAGCTCTGCACTGTTCAGCCTCCATTTACACACTCCACTTTCCTTTGGAAAGAAATTCAGGGAATAAGCAGGGAGAGAACTGCGATACCCTCCAAGAGGTGAGAGACGAGGTCTGAGGGGAACATGGTGGGTCTTACCCGTCCCACAGTGTAGACACAGATACTTAAGTGGAGTAAGCTCAGAGTAAATGGATTGATGCTGGCTGATCCCAGTACAGGATGCTAAAATAGCTACATCTTTGTGCCAGCTAAAAAGCAAAACCAGGAGGAGCCAAGAACAAGGCATTCTCCTAGATGGAGTTCCTGCCTTCTCATCCATAATTGTCTCTGAGGGACAAAGTGAAAAAAGCACTAAGAAAAATAAAAAAAAAAAAATCAGGCTTGGCACAAGGACAAGTAGCCTGGTCTATGAGGCAGGTAAGCGAATGTGAGATTGAACTGTGTTCATTATCCACAGAGTAAAACAAGCCTGGTATCTTTGCGTACCTGCTTGAGTGAGGAAAGGTTAGAGCTCATTCACACTGTACTCTTTTCAGCTGCCTCCAGCTGAGACGAGGCCTTTGCGTAGTATGAATAGAGGCTCTTATCCTGAGAGCAATTACACGGGGGTTTAAAGTAGCTGTAAGGCTCTAATGGTCTCACAAAAACCTTTTCTCAGTATTCTCTGTTTGTAACAGCTATTTTTTTAATAAGGACATTCTATACGTGCACCAGGTAGAACCTCTTTTTGATACCCACACGAGTTGTTTTCAAGACTTCTTGTTAAATAGTATTACACAGGCTTGTTTCGGAATGAAAGCTTTGGCTTCTATCTCACTGTACATATTTTTGAAAGGGATAGAGGCTTTTTTCCCCTTACTGTTCTTTTCCTTTGGCTTTCATTTCACCTGCTTTATTCAGACCTTAGGTCAAAGAATTTTTGTATTTAATGTACGTATCCTGATGGGGCCCTGAGCACATTTTTGAATCTGGGGATTTAGGAGGGCCCCTCTGTTTGATAAGTGGAGCTGTGTGCCTGCAAAGCCTCAGCCTGAATCCTCCAAACCCACGGGCCCTAAGCCTGTGATCTCACACGTTTGCTGATTTGTGCACGTACCTCTCGTTCCCTTTGACTTCAGAAGCCAAGGGAATATAATGTCTGACTACACAGCTCAGGACCAAACTGGAGGAACCCCAGGCTTGGAGAACACACAAATGCATCACATGCCAAAATGCAAGTGCCCTGTGCTTTTACCCTCTTGTTGCAGGTGTCACAGTAACACAGCGATCCTGTTTCTTTTAAGAGCATCCCTACCATGCCTTTGAAGGAGCTGAAGTCTTCTAGACCTCTGAATTGTGTCTTTATAAATCCCAGGGAGCACCAGCTCCCGTTCTTCAACCGAAAGCAAAACAAATTCCCCCCTGTAATTAAGGCTGAACACACAGTAATTATTTCCACCCCTTCTGTGTTCTAATATTATAATGCAAGACGTCACTGTGTGCTTAGGAGTGTTTCCCAAGCACAAACAGTAGGGTTGCCCAGCTCGTCCTCCTTCAGCAGAGAAAGGGCAGGTTGGAGGCACCTCTGTCTGGCTACAACTGCATTGTGTCATGGGGTGTAAAACAGCTTCTGCCAGCAACGCTGCTCGGTCTCACAGAGAAGCAATATTTTTAAGAGGTGTTTGATAAATTGTCACACGTGGATTAAACTATTGATTTACCAACAGTCTTTGCATGTTGACCCACGAAAACACAGTGGATGCTGTTTAGAATATTGCAAACCCTCTGCCATATGCCTGTTGTCTAGCCTACACTTCAACCCTATCACCTTTCAGCAGATTGCTTTAGACAAGAGATCTCATGGGCAGGGAATCTGCAATGCATATAAGCTTACTTGCTCATTTAATACAAGAGAGTCCTAGACACTGACCTTGTCTCTAGCTTGCAGCTTGGCAGGGCTGTAACACTGCAAAGACCTGCAAATCCCTTTTTAACAAGGCTACCTGAACCCAATGGCCCAGGTCCAAAGAGATGAAAACACGAATATGCCCCACAGATCAGTTGCCTTTACTGCTCAGTGGAAAATTGTCTGACACTGCACGTGCTGGTGTCTCCTTACATGGTTCAGCACCAACTCCTGCCAGAACAGCATGTCTGTTGTCAGTTCCTAAAACACTGTATGTATTGTTATTTCACTAGTGAACTGTGGAAGGGTTTTTTACACAGTAGATAAGGAAGTGAAAATTTTTATCCAAGATGTCTCTCAGTTTTATCCAAAAAAACATATCCCATCAGAGTGGATTTTGTTTTAAATTGTTTGAAATAGACAACAGTCTGGCTTGGAGTTGGAGAGCCCAGAAAAAGTCTCCAGGCAAACGAGAATGAGTCTCTTTGTCTGTGTGATTGCACCACGACATTAAAGGGTGAAAAGGTGTGTGAATTAGGAAGGTGTTTGGGGGGGTGCATGAGGAAAGGAAGGTGTGTGGCTTCCCGTGTTCCCTCAGGCTTGTTTTTGTAGCCCATTCCATGAGCCCAGCAAAGAACAGAGGGAACCTGGATATGGAAGCACACCTGGTGAGGATTGTGAGCACCTGGGACCAGCAGGGCACGCTGATGTCCTGCAGGAAGTTGCTGCTTTACAACAGTGGCCTTTACTTGGCTGAGGTCAACCTTTCCTGTAGGCTCAGGGTAAGAGGGCTTGGCCCATTGTAGCTGAAGTTTCTGGGCTCTTTATTTGTTTTCATAACTGTTGTATGAGCTGTTTCATGGAAGTGCTATTGTATGTCTCACATCAGCAAGCAATATTAAAATGGCAAAACAAATATTGAAGACTTGCAGTGGTCCCAGGGAGAAAACACATAATGATAAAGCCTAAGCTGCAGTTCAGCAAAACTGTATCAATTAGGTCTTACATTTTCATGGGAACAAAACCAAAGACTAGTCCCACTTCTGTTTTACCCGGATCTGAAAAGTTCAAGGCAGTGTCAGATACAAATATATGAGCAAAAAGGCTTCACCTTTGTCCTGCCTAGAAATAACTTGTGTGTTACAGACTACCTCACATTTTCCTTCATCTGTGATAAAGGAGGAATGATATGGCAAAATATACTCAGTATATTTTGCTGAGTAACTTGGTAAACTTGTTAATCTAAGTTCTATCACATACTATTTTAATACTTATGGGACCAGTGAATCCTGCAGTGCTCAGAATTTCCCATCTAGTTTTTTTGTGCTGGCTCATGGATAATGCCACTCAGCTTCTGTGATGTGAGGTCAAATGATGTCGTAATGTAGAATGTGATATGCCTTATTGTACTGTGCAAACCTCTTCTGCTTCTAAGCAGAAGGAGACAAGCACTCTTGAAACCTGGATCTATTGCTGCGTTGTCATTTAAAGATTTGGAGTGCCTGTTGGCAGAGAAGTTTGTTAAATACAAATATTTCCCATAAAAATAAGCAAGTGCAAAAACTCACCATCCACAGTGGCTACAGCTGAACTCCTCCCCCTTTTGTTTGCTTTACATTCAGATAAAATAAAACCCAAACAACTGAAGTGCCCGCAGGAGCGTGGAAATCTAAACCAGATAAACTCCTCTTAAATTGCCCTCTGAAGCTCCTGGAAGATGTGCCCCAACAGGCATCTCAAAGGGACATCACCCAGCTGCTGCTGGCACAGCAGAAGCACACAGATACAGGGGAGGCTTCACTCGCACATCCTCCTTCTCCTGGTTTTGTGGCGTAACACATGCCCAGCACTGGCCTCTAGGCACAATGAATCTCCAGGGTGAAGAGCACCAACCTCTGGCCGTGTGAGATTAGAAACACTGCCCAGAAGTGTTTCTAGTAGAATCACTACTCTAAACATTACCAAAAAAAAAAAGAAATAAAATCAGTCAATCAAACTGCTGCTGAGCAGCCGCCAGATAACTCTCACCTCTCCTTTGGTCACAAGTGACCTCCAGGCAGGCTCCCCTCTGCCTTCAGCCTTGCAAACTCCTCATTCACGGATATCCTGTTCATGAGGACAGATGGGGTGAGTACCAGTAAGGAAAAACACTGTCAACTAAGTTTTCTGGAAAGTAATGCAGAAGGATTTTCAGGAGAGAAGTTTAATTAAAGAGCTGCTTGTTGGCATGTAGATCTTGGGGTCCTTGCTGTTCCCTATTTAGGCTGAAAATAAAATATTTTCCACTTTAAGGATGGAAACTGTTTCTCATGGAGAAGGTTGCTTTTCGTCTGGATTTCATTCTCAGCTGTTAAGAATAGGGCAGGGTGAATGATTTGATCTTTGTAGGCTGACTGCCAAATAAGAAAAGCTCCACCAAATTCTGAATACTCAGGCTATACTTCCCAGAATCACTTGTGAAATTTTTGGGAGTGATAATCTCTGTTTCTCTCTCTGACAGAGATTACACAAATATCCTTTGCAGTGGAGAACACTGTCTGGAGAAACAGGATTCCTTATCTCAAAATATTCTTTAGGCAGATGTTGAAGAGATTTCCTGAAAGACCATAAACTCTTTATTCAGGCACTCCTCAAGTGTACTTTTCCACGAGCCCTGTTTTTTTCTGGCTGAGAGGTCCTTATAGGTAGCGTTGGTTGTTCATCAGCCTTTCCTTCCCTAAGGAGCTTAGAGGTTCTAATTAGTAGAAGTTCTTTTTTCTTCTTTTCCTTTTGTATGATTTCTAGTGTTGTTCAGAATAATGGCTCCTTACCATTAATTTCACAGACAGTCCCTTTGGATCCTCAGGCCAGCTTTTGGTTACTGGTGAGGTTTGAGCACTGGTTAAGTTTATGAACATTTTATATCACTGGCATTTTTAGTGCATGCATTTTGCAGCTGTATTGTCTTCCACCATCTTTCTAGAACGTGGTGTGAAAGTAAGGACAGGGTGCTTTCATTGTATTTTACCTCCTACATTTCTGGGTGAGTGATGGGATCAGCATCTACCATCCAGGTGGCAGAGATGTTGTTCTGAAAGCTCTGTGACCATCATTGCTCATCCAAGTAGGAATGAAGTCAGGATTTGGGTGGTTGAAGGGAACAGGCTACACACTGCTGGCCTTGCATAAGAACAGTTCACATGTTCCTAGTGCAAATGCTGGTGGATTTTATACAGGTGGAGCTCTGCTCCTCTAGGAGTTTTCCACTTGCATTGACAAATGGACCCTGCCACAAAGCCATTTTCACTAAAAATAACAACAACAACCACAACAACAAAACCCAACAACAACAACAACAAAAACCTAAACAAAACCCCAAACAAATAATAATTAAAAAAAACTTAAAAAAACCCCCCGAACCCAACACTCCCCTCCCCCCCCAAAAAAAGGGGGAAAAAAAAGGTGTAATTTATTCATGATCCTAATAAAAATCTCAGTTTTGCTGGCTCTTTTAAGGGATGCTTTGGCTCAGGCAGGTACAACCACACGAGAGAAGGTTAGCAAAGGTCCCACATTGCAGGCCCACTGCTGCTGCCTTTTATTGCCACCCACCACTCCAGTAATCACATCTTCAGGCACAGGTTAAGGGGGTAATGAGCCAAGAAACGGGTGGCTGCTGTCTTGCACAGCACCAGGGCCAACTGCCTTACGTTTGGGTGGGCAATAAAGCAGGAGATGAACCAGCTGTGGGTCGCTGTGCCTGCTCATGGTGGTGGGCACAGCCTCCCTGGTGCTGCTTTTTAAGGAGCAGATAATATTCAGTAGCAATTGTGGCTGGAAGAGTGTTGGCAGACAGGTCTTCCGCCCGATGCTCTCCCGAGGCAGGCCAAGCACTCAAGCCTCAACAGCTTCCATTCGAGGACCTTCCTGGGGAACAGAGCTGCCAGGAGGACTGTCTGCTAAATTGTCCTCTCCCAGAGGGCCCTGGAGACTCTTCATTTTTGGTAATTTTATAATAGAACTGAAACAGGCAGTTTTGCTGGCCCGTGGAGCTTGATTATAGACGGGCTCTCCTTCACAGCCCTTGGCTGATGGGGACATGACCCACAGCTTGGCCCCTGGCACTGAGAGGGGACAGGCACGTGTTCAGACCTAAGCAACTCCAGGGATCTTTCTGGAGCAAAAGATTTTAGCTTTTAATTTGGATTCTTAGGACCGTCCCAAATGCTTTTCATTCAGAGATCACTTTTTAGATCGGGTTTTAATGACACAAATGAACCAGTATTCTGATGAAAGCATTGGCAGAGCCTTCACTCACCCCACACTGATGGATGAGGAAGCCCACAGAGCAATTTTTAAGTACTGCCAGAAACATATTTGGTGGTGGAGTTAGGAATGCCATCCCAGTCTTCAGCCTTTTATTACTGACTCAAGAGGCCATCTTCTACAAAGTCAGTGATTCATGCAGAGTGATTTGAAAAGAATGTGTTTGAATGAGCTTCCTGCGTATTTGTCACAGTTTATGGCTTTTTAATAACAAATCATTATTACTGTGAATTTTCAAGCTCCAGATCCTCCATAAATCTTTTCAAACTCATCTCTATTTTTAATCTGGGGAGGAACCTGTTCACTGTTTTTGTTCATGCCACCGTTGCTGATTCATGGATTATTATTAGATAGGTTTAAAAAAGCTAAAATGGTTTAGGAGAGCAGATTTTGTTCACAAAGTTGTGATTTTTACCCTTTTTTTTTTTTTTCTTTTTTTTCCCCCCCAGTTGTGACAGAGTGCTTGATTTACACAGCTCCACAACTGAGCAGAAAGACCTACTAGAGCTTGTAGGTGCCCACCCAGGAGAACCAAGTCTGACAGGCAGCAGATGTTACTCCAGTGCAGCACATTCAACTGTGAATCAGCGGGAAGGGGGAAAACTCCCTGGCACCTCTTGCCTCCCAAGCAAACTAACTTAAAGGTAGGTCAAGTATCCCCACCCTGCACCTCAGCCACCTTTGAGATGACAGACACCAAGTCCATTTTGCTGCCTTTAGAGGCAGTAGTTGTCAGTGAAGCCAGGAATGGTGTGATGTACGTGCAGGTAAACACCCTGAAGTTTAGCAAGTCATTCTGAGCTCACAGCATATGGTTGGACTTTTCTTCCTTGCCAAATTTCCAGAGCATTCCGTTGCAAGATCAGTTACAAGAGGAATATGTGAGGGTATAGAGAGAGAAGTGATGACGTGAACCTTGATTTAAATTATTTGAAAACATTAAAAAAAGTTAAAAAATCATGATTGTGTTCACGTCCAGTAACAGACTGTGGTTTCTGCTCAGCTGGCACATTGGGAACTTGGGGCTGAAAGCTGTTCTTTTGCAACTGGTTCAGGCTTTCCTATATGTGACCAGCATGGATCCTGAACCTGCAAGATACTGATAAATCCATAGGAGGCAGAGGCATTTATCATCTCACAGAAAGTCCTCATTGTCTAGTAGCACGAGGCCACGATGTTTGTATAGTCTTCCTAAAGTGGTGAAAGCATTAATTACACTGAATAATGGTAACCCTGGTGTCTTGGCAGACATCTGAAACGTTGGATAATTATAGCTTCTGCTAGACAAATTTTAGTTCTCTGAATTTTGATTTTCGGGGGCAGAAATCATTTTCAGAAAACTCAGTGCCTGCAAAATCAGGATGTGAAGAACTGGAGTTTTACCTGTATGAAAATGTCTGATAGGCAGGAGTAAAAGACTGTTTCTAGCCACTTCTGATGAGATCATCTCCTAACTCTGAGGATATGGATAGTATTGAAAAATCAGGGCAAAAGCAGAGCAAACAAACCCACTTTTAGCAAAGGAACACACCATACTGGAACATGAAATTAGGAGAAAAAATACTCAGTCTTGACAAAGGTTGACATCTGCATGTCAGCAAAAAAACCCCCTTGTTACTTAATCAGGTTAATAATAGATGGAGTCCCCTAAAGATAAATTGTTATCACATTTGACGACCATTTGATTAAAATGTCACTGGCCTGAGGCAAAAGCAAACTGTTCCCTTAATCTGCCAGAAGAACTGCTTTCTCAGGAATTATACACACCAGAGCACTGGGGATCTGAGCTCACTGTAACGGGCGCGGTTGAAAATTGGAGCACCCACAGCTCGTGAATTTGTGACTAACAGGGAATGGATCTCCCATGCCTCAAAATGGCTGTGCCCTTTCCTGCCAAACACAACTTGCACTCCCGTTTACAAGTGAAAAATCGGTTGGATTCAGTCTCTGCAGCCAAAACAGCTGAGGTGTCAGTGATGGAGGGAAGGGGTTTTTCTTTGCCTTCTTCTGTAGTAACGCTGAAAGAGGGACAGCTTAATAAGTGCAGTTGCTGTAATAGCAAACAGACTGAAAACACATTTTCATCAGCACCGCTAGGCATGGCTAAGCTGTGGAGCAAACCTGGCAAGTTCTAAGCATTCAGTGAGTTGTGACAGGTTGCAGTGTGGTTTGCCTGAGATGAGAATACCAAGAAAAAGTCCTCCCCAAGATTTCCTGACGGCTCAGCCTGTGCAGAGAGGCTTCTTGCTACAAGAAATCAGCAGCTGAAAGCAAGGTGGAACCCATGAAGTTGAGTTCGTGGCCTGTATTTCCTTCTGACACCTGAAATGCATATCACTCCAAGCCTTTGGACACCTGAGGGATGAGAAGGGAAATCAGGAATATTCTGTGATGCTGCATGCTGCACTTCCTTTCAATTCACCCCAATGGCAAAGGTACAAAAATACTAAAAGCCACACTATAAACACATGCTTAGCACCCAAATCTCCTCTGCCAAAGTTTGCATGAAGTAGCAGGGAATGAGTAAGACAACCAATTTAACACAGTCAAGGCTGTTTCCACCTTGGAGGAGGGAGGTTTGTCCTGGTTCCCAGCTGGTTCCAGGATCCAGAGCTGGGAGTCAGTCTGACAGCTCCACAACCAAAGCTGAATTGTTTGTGTGTGCAGTAGACACTCAGACCCTGCAGCCTTTGGTTTGGGGAGGAATAGCATCAACCTTAGTTCTTTCCCTCTTTTGCTGGAGGTCCCTGGCAACGGCGGCAAAAGTTTTGGTTCAGGCTTTTGGGTTTGGGGATTAGCGTGCTGAGAGTGGCCCTGTGTTGGTCCACAGCCAGGAAAGCTCTCAGAAGAACAGAAGGCTTCACCCTGACCCAGAAGGCATGGCTTGGGGGCAAAATGTTTATACACACTCCAGGTCCCCTGGGTAGGAAAACTCAAGGGTTATGCCACCTTTTCAGCACCATTTATTCTCATTTTAATCAGTCTTCATATGAATAACCTGTATACAGTTTTTAACATGGGTTCACCACTTCAACTGTTTAAAACAAAGCTTCCTCCTGTTCCTCACCTTTATGAAACAAAAGGCAAAGTTTTCATGGATGTATATCTGATCATTAGTCTCTTGGGGAGGTACTTGCTGTGCTTTCTGTGGAATTTTCAGTGCCATTTGGATCAGAGAGGGAGCACAGATATTTTTGTGCAGCAGTACAGAAGATTTCGAAGGCAGTCATCTTTAATTTCTTTTTCACACACAATTATTCTCCTTTAGTGCCTGTTTTCCAGGGCAGCTATTAACCTTCCTTCATAGAAACTACAATTTCCTGGGCCCACTTTGTTTAGCTACACTGCTACACCTGCACCTCGTGTAGTAATTTCCTTCCACGACAGACACCAATCTGCCTTCAGAACTAGGAGATGGTTGAGCATTAATCACTAATTACACTCTCCCTTTCTTTCAGCCAGCTTCTTTATAACACAAATGTGTATATAGTTAAGGTAAGTTTTCTTTGATGTAAAAATTGCCACCTAATTAATGTAGGTGAGAAACCCAGTGGGGCAAAACCAGTTGGTGCCTGCAGGTATTTCTGCACAGTGAAAGGAGCAATACGCTCCAGACATGTTTCTTACCTGCAATGTTGGCACTTAATCCACCTGAGGTTTGTGCTGTGCTTGGGAGAGGTGAAGTTCAGGGTTATCTACTCATGGAGCAGCGCACTCAGCTGTGCCTGACTTGTCCCTGCTGCATGCAAGAGATTTGGTGTGTGCTCTGTGCCATCAGGAGATGCAGCTGAGCTGAGCCTGCCTCTGTGCCGGAGGAAGCACCAAGCAGGAGATCCCAGGGCAGCAGGTAAGTGGTGGCATCACCTTGGACAGAAACCACAGAAGTTGAGACTTTTGCAGGCCAATGAAGACAGAGCCAATTGCCCCAAGGCACCACAAAGATGCCATGGCACTAAAGTAAGCAAACACTGCACAAATTTTAACCAGTGACTTCACATTTCTTGTGGTAGAAAAGCCTTTTACTGCCTTTTCCTTCTAACCTGCTCGGTGTTGCAAGAAATTCAGATGTGGTAGAGTTTGGTGCTAAGGGGAGAAGAGGAAATAGAGAAACTACTGTGGGGTTTTGTCAGACTGGAGCATTCTGTGTTATAGTGATGCCTAAGAATTTTAATGTGTAGTTTATAGATTTTCATAGAATAAGTTATATGAGTTTTTCTAAGTCACATTTTAAGTGGAATTTAGAAGTTGCTGCACATTTTCTCACACATCCCTGAAACTCTGTTAGACAAACATTACTGAGGACTCCCTATTTTGAAGGGCACCTGCAAGAACTCCAACTGAGACAATAAGGTATCTTGTAGTCAAAAGACGAGCCCTTGGCTATCTTGTAGTCAAAAGAGGGGCTCCAAGGGAGAGTTCTGAGCGTGGGCACTGGGGAGAAATGGTATCACGGGTTGGGTGTAGCCATGAAATATGTTAATTACTGGAAGTTATAAAATTAACATTCAGCTGACGTGCATGCATGTGCTTTTGTTGTGCACCTGGAAGCTTCTAATGAAGGAGCTACTCTATCTATCTATATCTATCTATCATCTCTACTAATATTGTTCTGAAAGCCTTTTGCAGGATTAGGCACCAACAGTGGCAAGAAATGGAGTGCAGCAACCCAGGGGCCCAGTTTGGCACTTTTCTTTGCAGACAGCTGGACAGCCACAGCTGACACACCCCCCCCTAAACATGCACCCTGCCCTGGGTCCTTCTGCCTTTGCAAGAGCTGTAATCCTTCAAAAGCACAATCTGGGAAGAGTGTGGGAGGGCAGTGACCCTGCAGTGAGGCTGATGTGTGGTGGCTTGTCTGCCCAAGAAGCAGGAGGCAGGTGTTGGGGTGGGCAGACCGCTGTTCTGCCAGCTCCCCCAGAAGATGCCAGTCTTTTGCCTGGCAGTGCCAAGGCTGGCACAGCCAGCTGTCTCCCAGAGCCTGGAGAGAGCACTGCACAGTGCAGCTCGACAGCTGTCAGAGCAGAGCACTCCCAAGCTCGGCCAGCTGAAGCTCCAAAGAGAGATCATGAGCTGGGCTGTGCCTGGCTTGGGGTGTCCAGAAAGGTTTGGTGATGGAAATCAGCAGCTTCCAGTAGAGAACTCTGACTGCCCCACGTAGACAAGCCCTCAGAAGCCACATTAACCCGAGCAGAGGCCATAAATTGAGCTCTCTGGCAAAGGGACTCCCTAACTAAATGCAGAAAATCTCTGTGATGAGCAGTAACAGTGCGTATAAAATAAAATAACAGCAGGAGTGGGGAATAGCAGTGGCACATCCTGCCTTCCAAATTGAATTGTTCACTTCACTGTGAGAAGGAATAATTATCATGTTTATTGCGTTTGGCTCAATTAGGTTGGGATCTTCGGCCAGGAACCTTTCCTTTTACACTCCTGTAAATGTTGTCCATGTTATGGCTGTGTCAGAATCGATTTTGTTGTCATGAAGGGACTGCAGCTGCCTGCCTGAATTGGAACGTGCAAACCTGGAGTAATTCTTAAAGTGCCTCTTTTTCTAGCTTTAATCAGCTAAAATTTCTAGCAAACTGAAAGAGGAGAAAGCAAGCCTCTGGTATTAATTCTGTAGAGTTGTGCTCTTGAATGAGCTAGGGACAGAAGGGTGGGCTGAAACTCTTTCCTGCTGTATGTGGTGCACATTTAACCCCTGGAACCTACCACAATAAGATGGATTAAGACCACATACACTGGGAGGTTATCAAATGTGCATGGCTTTCATCGAGTGACCTGTTTCTGTATAAGACTGGCAAATAGCACAACGAGATCTGGGGAGCAAATGGGGAATCTTGTGGTAGACTCCAGCATGATGAGCAGAAGATTAATAAACAAATAAATAATTTAAAAAAATAGAGAAGAAAATAAATGGAGAACACAGGAGCAGTCAGTTCAGTTAGCAGAGAGTCTTCTTGGGACCGTGTGCAGCAGTCTCCTACTGCTTTGATGGCATGGGTGCATGTAAGAGCTGTACCTTTAAACCCTGAAAGAGGGTCATTTTCAAAGACATCAATCCTCAAACTCCACTTGCAGAAATGTTGTCTCACAGCAGAAGAGGGCCAGGATCAAATATGTAAGAGGAGGAGGAACTCAACTACTTCTACAGGTCTAGGGTGTCCTTGAGGAGGAGAGGTATATTTGTGTGAGATCACTCAAGTGTCTCTTAACTTTGTATATTTGAATGCTGGGAATGTTGTGAGTATCAGAATGACCCAGCAAATTATCTGTCCTCGTTCTGCATTAACCTCTTTTCAGCTGAGGAGGTATCTAATTCCATGGTCACTAGCAGTGAACAACAAGGATGAGTAGAATAATTTAAATCTGTGTTTCTGGAAACAGATCCAGGTCCATTTCCTTTGATTCTTTGAAATTTCTTTCTTTGTTTTCTTTTTTTTTTTTTTTCAATATGAAGAGACAGAGAAGCATAGAGAACCACGGTTTATAAATGTGTAAATAATGCAAGATGAAAAGTGAGGGACTGAGTATCTTCAGCTCTAGAAAAAAATCTGGTAAAAGGCAAACTCTACCTGACTTAGGGAGGTCAGTTATCTTTGATAGAGAAGTATGCCATGGATAGATTAGGGATAAAATGATAGGTGCTGCCTTTCAACATTTTCATTAGGGTGCTTGATATCAGGAAACTGTTCTATAGGCAGTCAAAGACTGGACCAAAATCATGGCTGAAATATATGTGGGACAGGCTTTGGAATGGAAAAACTGTCCAGAGAGAGAGACAAGTTTGTCTGACTATTGAGTGCAACAAGAAAAGGCAGTTAAATAAAACTTTGATATGCCACTGTGAGAAGCTGAGGGGAATCAGAATGCAAGGCAGAGGAAGGGCACATAAAGAAAACTGTCATGTTTCAAAGTCATTAGAGTTGTGGAATAAGATGAGCATGATGTCTGCCCGTTAGCTCAATTTTTCTTGAAGTCCTAATGTGTAAAAAGGGAGAGAGATGTGGCACAGAGAAGAACTGTATTAGAAAGACAGTGTTTGGAGTTTCTCCCTTCATGCTAAAATCCACAAACCCCTTTATGGTATCATAGGACATAGATTTCACATCTAGCCTGAACCATGTAAGGAACAAACCCAAACAGTCCAACTGCAGTGCAGTGCCCTGGGTATGTACAACACATAGGATGAGTACATACAACATGCCTAGGTCAGTAGCTAAGCTCTTCCATCAGGCTGCTTTGCTTAAATAACACTTTTAAGAAATTTAGTCTCTTGAATCTGCTGTTAAAAAAAAAAAAAAATCAAATAGAAAGGTAACACCAGATCCCACTTTGCCCTACTGATGCACTCGTTTCAGTGTCCAGCTTCACTTGTGATTCCCCGAGGACCCAGAGGTTCTCCCTGCATCGTCTTGTGGGATTACACATTGAACACAACCTGAGCCCCTTCTCATATTCCAGGAGCTGCCACTTCAAAGGAAACCGTGCTGCACGTCCTTGTGCCAGTGCGGAGGAGCTGAGCAGGGACCAGTTGTCCCAAGAAGTGAGCAGAAGACTTCCCACGGTGCTGCACTGCCCTGGAGCAGCGAGCTGGGCGAAGCTGAAAGGCAGAGCGCTTCCACGTCATCCTCGGTGCCGGCACGTAGGGAGTTCTTGGCAGCTCAGATGGTGGGTCATAAATTCTCCTTCACTAGTTTGGGGGCTTGATTATTCTTCTGTGCTCTGCTGGAAACATTACTTATGAGAATTGGGGCATTTTAATTTGGCTGTGCTACCACTTTATTAATATTTGAACATCTCACTGTTTTCTGTCTTGGCACAACGGGATCCACAAACAGAGGCTAAAAGAGAAAATGTTCCCCTCCCTGGCACTGGATTCCTGCCCTTTTATTTTTAATTACTTTGAATTATTTCTGGAACTTTTTATACCATTTTGAGAATACAAATTGAGTTTTGACTGAAAGAAAGAATGCCATAGAAAGCAAGCAAATGTGACCTTACGTGTTCATCCAGAGACTGCATCAAACAAGCAAGGGACAGAGACTTGCCAATCTATCCATTATATCCTGGCATAGCAATGATCCATTAGCCTGAGCAAGGTCTATGTGAACTGTATGCGCATTTGGCTTAACCCACTCAGTTTATTTAGCCTCTGGTGTGCTCTGGATTAAAGCAGGCAGTCATTAGAGAATAGTATTTCTTCCACAAATGCTGTTTTCCATCATCTGAGAGAAGTGACAGAGCTTTTCAAAAGCCTTTGATATTTAAGGACAAATGCTCCCTTCTTAGAAATGTTCATCCAAGATGCAATAGGTTTTAACCATTAGTGCTTCTAAAAGCAGAAGTTGCTCCTGAGGCTAAAAAAAAAAAAAAAAAACAGCCCAGAATCACAGAAGGTTGTGCACCTTTAGCTGGGCTTTAGCACTGGACTGCAAAGTGTTTCAGCTTCCCAGCAGCTTGCTAGAAAAGGCTGAGCCCCTGAAGCTCAACCCCCTGACCTTTTCTGAGGCATACCTTGAGATCCTGCAGGAAAAGTTGCCTCATGCAGCAGGATAATTCTGTCCAGTGGCTTTCCAGGAGGATTCAACCAGGAAATCAGGGTTTTGAAGGAAAATGCACCCCAGAGTATTCAATAATTATCCGACAAATGTAAGGGTCTTGATTCTCAGTGGCACTGCAACAGTTTTACACCAATTGCAGAAAGAGCTTTAGAACAGCCTTTTAAGGCCCATTTTAGTCCCCTTCAGGCATTCAGATTTCAGACCACTTTCCAGAAGAAGAGGGAACCTACTTTATGTGCCAGGGCAACACAGCATTTATTTCCTTAAAATCATGTTGGTGTATTTTTAGCAGGTTCCCTGGGAGAACTATTACCCATTACTGTATAGGCATTTAAATAGAAGATGTATCTTTCAGTTAACAAAAAAAAAACCCCAAATCAATCTGTGGGTTAAACCCTGAATCTAATTAAAATCTGTGTAAATCCTCACATTTTTTCACACTAATTCACAACCCTTACCTGGAGAAGGTGATTTCTTCAGATGAACTTTGCTGTACTACAAAATAGTTGAATTAATAATTTTATAATGTGTCAAAATCAGTCCAGATACAATTCTGCTGTCCTGAACTGCCAGTTCTGTTGCTATCCAACATAAAGCTTCATAAATTAACTTAGAAACCTTCAGTTTGCTTTTATAGTTTAGTTTGAGTTTCAGTCTTTTGCCACTAATTGCTTTGTGGCATGCACTGAACGTACCCACTTTTCAATTTAGAGGCTTTGTGGATCCAGACATATATAGATAATGTCTAATAAAAGCAGGAATGGATTTGAAACAACTGTTTCCCAGGACGTAGCTGAATTTATACTTTCCTTCCAGTTTTGGAGCACAAGGTCTATAGACCGTGTACAGCAGCGTTTAGTGTGGAAGGATAAAGGCAGAATAAGCACACCCCATTGTCACAGCCTGGTGGTAGTGCCTCCCCCTTTCAGCCAGCCCCCAGGGCTCTGCTTTCTGATAGTAAAGAACAACCAGGTGCAGCTTCTGCCTCATCCCCGAGGAATTATGTCTGATTATGTCTAAACAAGCTGTTTAAAGCTCATTGGTTCATTGTATCAGGGCTTAAACTATTATAAGGGGAAAAGACCCAAAGGATCTTGTTAAGTTATTATTTCGTATTGATTTGGTGAAAGGTATTCATTCAATGTTCATAGCTCACATACAAAGATATTTATTGAGATAAGAAAGAGACAGATATAAGAGAGAACACATGTTGACATTAAAAAAGGAGATCTAACAAAAGGAACAATTTCCAGAAGTTAAAAGTTTCCCCATTCCTCCAAAACACAGACCCAAATTAACGCATCCTAAATTCTTCTGGGCATATGATGAATGGTTTCCACAGGCTTTGAGAAGAACCAGACTCAGAGCAAGTGACAGCAGTTGCTATGCTGGGAAAGCAGGGGCCAGAGCCTGGCTGAGTGAGCACAGAGAGCACATCTCTGACTGCAGAGCCCCTTTGGGAAGGTGTGGGTTGGTTTGTTTTACAAAACAACGCGAAAGTGTGCAGAGGGGCCTGAGAGGAACAACAGGTAGGAGATTGAGCTGCCCTGGGAGCAGGATCCCACCACGGGTCGTGAGAGGTGGGGCAGTGAAGGGGATGCTGATGTCAACCCCTTGGTGAGTCTGAGCTGCTGCCCTCTGTGTGAGACCTCACGTGACAAATGACAGCGAGAACCTGTCACTGAACCCAAGGAGCAAAGAACTTGGTGCAGAGGACAGAATGCATGCCTGTCCTCTCAGACACGTCTTGAGTCCATTCCTGGAGTGGAAGGTGCTGGCAGAGGGCACCTCCTCCTGCTCTATGCCTGCATAGCTCACGTCTTCTGCCTCCATCCCTTCCAAATCAGTGAAAGGGTTCAGTGCCCACAGGTGGGTGGGGTGAGTTCAGGCTGTTATTCTCTCCGTGTCTACAGGGCTAAAAGGCATTTTGAACTGCTGTCTGCTGTGGTACCACAGCCAGCAGAATGGTAAATACATCTCCTGGCTGCTGCTGCTGCTGTTTCCCATCCCTCAGCGCTCAGAAATGGACAGCAGTCTGTCTGGAGCAGGCTCTCTGAACTAACGGGTTTGTTTGGTGCAGTCTCCAGACTGAGGGACCTCTTTCTCCTTCTTGCCTGGGTTCCTCAGAGCTACCTGCCTAACCTCACCTCTGTCTGCTCCCAGTGAGATCAGCCCTGCATCCCTCAAGGCTGGCATCCAGCAAGTGTCAGCAGCAGTTGGTCCCAGCTAAGGAGGATTCGTAGGCGGTGCTGTTGTGCTTTATTTCTGCACTGAGCAGAAAGACAGGCAGACCTCTGTTGCCATCACGAGAGACAACCTATCAGTCTTCTCAAGCTGCTCAGTTCCCTCAGAGGGAAGGGGATGGGGCTGGTGAAAGGCAATGTCATTATTCCTGCCATGTCAGCAGCACTTCATATATCAGAGGCAGCTGACGGATCACCAAGGAGAGCAGTAACTTTATTAACCACTTCTGTTGTGGCGAGCAGCTTCAGTAGAAATCCGAATAACCTCCTCATCCCCTGGGTTTATTGGACGTGGTTTGTTTGGCAAGTGGGAAAACAATTGTGAGTTTCATGCCTGGATGAGCTGACGTGTTTACACAACACTGCTGATGCAGCAGAAACAGGACACAATATGTGTCAAATATGGCTTGGGCTGCAGGCAAAATAACTATTGAGCTGAAAGGCAGTGCTTAGCACAGGGTCCTTGTGCCAGAGGCAGCTGCTGGGTACGTGTGAGGCAGAGGGAAAGGGAGCAGGTCTCACTGTGCTAGTCCCTCGGTGCAGAGCAGTTCCCACAATAAGGAAAAGTTTTCCAAAGTTGGTACTACTCTTCTGATAATGGGTATTACCTATTCACATCAATCAGTTTGTTTCCAGAGGAGCTTGAATGGTGCACAGACCCTCAGGATCTGACTCAAAGCCATCTGAAGCCCGCGGGAGACTTTTCAGTGACTTTGATGTGAGGCTCGTTCCTTATTTTGGATTGTGAGCAGATAGATTTTCACAGCCTAATTTCTGCATTGGGGTTTCTGCACAGCAAGGAAAGAGGGAGATTTGCTTTTTCTGACACAAAATATCACCGACCACAGAAAGATGAGCGTTTAAGATGATTGGCTTAAAAGAGCCATCCTATAATGGCAGCACAATTATGAGCCTGCAGGGAAAATATCTGGGCTTTTGTACAAAAAGGAGCAAAGAAGAACACAAAAAGGTTTCACTGAGTCACACTGCCAGGGTTTCAGCTATCAGTTCTGCTGGAAAGCCAATAAGTGGGTTTAACTAAAGATATTTCCACCATCAAGGCCCTGTACAAAATGAGTGGTTGTGCAGGAGCAGGGCAGGAGGCAGAAGGGGGAAGGAGAAAGGGGTGTGATAGCAGGGCAACCTGCTGCAAACAGGAATTGCCACAGAGGGAGACCAGACCACTGAGGGGCACATACTTTCTAAACAGAGAAGGGTGGTCTGATGCTCTCTAAAGAAATGAAGATTTTAAAGAACTAAAAGAAAGGGAGAGAGTGATAGTGAAATCAGCTGCCAAGGAGTGCTGGGGCCAGAAAAAGCAACAAAGCCCTATTTTTAATGTAACTTTTTTTTTTTTTTCTCTGCCAGTAAAGAAATCAAATGATAGAATAGGCTAGAGAAAGGAAGCAATTGGGAATGGCTGAAGAGGATTCCCAGCTGTGCTTGCAATCAGTGCAATTCATGACTCACAACATGCTGGCCACATCACTTCCCAGGAGCAACATATTCTCATGAACAAGCAAAACAAGTGGGAGACAATCTTGAAAGGCTTTTTGGATCATTCATGGCCCAGTTGTGAAACAGCAGCTCGCTGGCTTTGAGGGTCATGGCAATTTGAGGATTGGTCAGCTTTCCTTTTCTTTCTGCTTCAGCTGCCCCCCCATCCCCCTGGGCAGCGCGGCAGAGGACCTCAGTTCTTTGCCTTCTTCTGACCAAAATGAAGATCTGGAAATGAAACTGCTTTCCTGGCTTTTGAGCAGCCCCTGTCCTTCCAGTTTGCCCACAAGGTCCTTCTGCTACCCTACAGGGAGTGAAAAAAGCACGTGAAAACAGTGTTTATAAGTTTGTGTGAAACCAAATGTCTCCGAATTGACTCCCTGTAGCCAGGGCATGCTAGTTCTCACCTGGCTAGAACATAAACCATCTGATTCAAGTAATAACACTCCAGGTCTCTGGAAATCTCAGCTCCAACCCAACCAAGTCAGACTTCTGCTTTTACTCACTAACATTATTCTAAAATAGAATTGTGCTCTTGTTCTACCACACAGTGAAATGTTTAGCAATATATACAATTAACACCCAGCTACACTGCTCCAATCAAGAAGAGACCTTTAGCGCTGTGGACAACTCGAGTTTTTCCAATGATTGGTGTTTATTTACTTATTTTCCTGGTTGAGTAATTTTTTTAAAATTCTTTTTTTATTATTATTTATTCATTTCAGAAGGCTCATCACTGATGAAAGGTTATAGGTGCCATTTCCAGCAGTGGTGGGCATGCCAGCCTGTTAAGGTTGGAGCCCAGCTGAAGCTGTTGCTGCCATCAGCTCTCCCACCCAGCTTGGACACCTCCCCTGTGCTGGAGTTTTCTGGGCAGAGGTTGCAGCTACACCCACACACAGCAGATAATCTCTTTTCCTCGGGGAATGGCAACCTTTTCACACTGCTTGGTGCTCTGAATGTGAATTCCAAGTGAAAACGTTGACATTTCCAGGGAACCAATGCTGTGAAAGAAGCAAATAAGAAACGTCAAAATGGTTTGTTCCTGCTTATTGAGACACGGAAACTTTTCTTTGATAAGGTAAAAATATTTAACTTTTTGCATCTTGAGAAGTTAGAACCAAATAGGTGATTGATCTGTGGCTATTTTTAATGAAAAAGAAAAATGACACATGCTATACAGTAACAGAGAGTGAAAAATAATCTCAAAATGAAATATTTTTATATTATTGGAATAATTTGTTCAACCATAACTGATTAAAGCCCACAAAAATGTCAAGATAGCATTTTAATATTGAAAATGTAATTGTATTTAGTATGGATTCTTTTGTTAAAAATTAGTAATTTAATATAAATACTTTTTCTGATGAAAAAACATGTCCTTCTAACCTGCTCTCTTTTTAGTGCATCTTAGAAGAACGCAGTTTATGAATTTGATGAGACTTGCAAGAAAGAGATGGCAAAGCCTTATATTCCAATAACTAGCAAGAACTCTAGAAACAATTATAAAGCCATTTTAATTTGCTCAGAATCATTTCTGCTTACATTTGGGGCCAAGAGGTCTCAGTAGTCCTGCCCTCTTTTGGGACATTGTCTTTGGGGTTGTCCTGGATCTCATCTCAGATATCTACTGAGTGAAGTCTTACGGTTGAATTTCAGATGAAAACAAGTGTGTGAAACTTATGTGTTTTTATTTTCTCTTTTAATTCAGTGTCTGCTTTTTTAAGGAGGCTGATAATTTCCAAGTCAGTGGGAAATTCAGAGTTTAGCACATCAGTGAACAGACCCTTTGCTTTAGCATTTGCTTTCAGGTGGGAATCAGGGGAATACAGCAGCACTACACCTTGCAAAGGCCAGTTTCACCACAAATAAGTCACATCTTCAAGATGTTGACCTTCTCTTGACAGAACCCCTCCATCCCTCCCAGCAAGTAAAAGGCCAGAGCCTGACCAAAATAACAACAACAAACCCAATAGTTTTCCTGTTGCTGAGAGATTTCATTAAAAAAATCCATGAAGTATTGACGTATCTATTGCTTCTTTTTGAAATTCTTGCTAGGCAAGATTTGACTGATTTTGTTGAGTCCAGCTGGCAGAGGCTGCAGGATTGGCTACCTGAAATAACTCTCACAGCAGCATTTATCCCTCCACAGTCTGGAAATCTAGGGAAACTGCAAATTACAGCATTAAAATGCTGAGCCAGAAGAGAAGCAACGAAATAATGCTTCAATTTTCAGCACGAGAAAGGAGATGTCTCAACCTGGCAATATTTATGAGCTGGTAAAAAGCTGTTCATGCCACAGTGGTTGTATGTTCCTTCCGTGTGGAGTCCCAATCAATAACCCCTCTGAAATCTGACCCTGTTGGGAACGGTGTAGGAGAATTGGATGCTCTCCAGGCCATCAGCTGAAAGGCAAGGAACAGCGAGGAACTGATGAGAAGCCATCAATAAACCCTCAGCATTGTTTTGAGTTCCATTTCAAGTAATTGCCAGACATCTGAGAGTGGCTCTGACAGACGTGAAGGGGGCTAATGTTGGCTCCTGGTAATGGAAAGTAGGTTTCTTGTTCAAAATAGCACAATGGGACCTAATGGTGGAAGGCTTCTCCCTCGACAAACAGGTTGCTGTGTGAGTGTAGGAATCAGTGATGCCTGTGTTTTTATGGATCTGTGCCTTGGGTCCTTACAGCCTTCTCCTGTGGAAACCCCTTTGTCCTTCCCTCTTCCCCTCTGCTGCCCCAGCTCCAGTTTCTCCCTCAGATCCTCTTTTCACTGCTTACAGCAACATGTGCCCCCTATTTGTTGCTCCAGCTTTCACCCAAAATTCTGGGCCAGGGATGGGTTTTCCCTTTTTTTTTTGCTTTTATTTTTGCCTTCTCTTGATGATGATAGAAATTATGCTGGCACAAAATACGCCATCTCATCTCAATCGTTTTTCAAGTGAATTATTTGTAAAAGTGCCAGCTCTCTTCACAAAATTGGGGCTCACTTGACACCCTAAGTTAGAACAGAGGTCTAAATGGTACATTTTGCCTCTTCACTGCAGGCAGGTTAAGTGCACGTGGGGAATTACAGCAGCAAGATTGAGAAAGGATTGCTTGTTAGGCTGCTCTAAACATAATTATCTGTGATCATGTGTTGGAACCCCCTCTTTTTATTATTTAACACTCTCTGCAAAATAATTCGTCACAAGGTCCTTCAGTGATGCAGAATTCAGGAAACAAACCCTTGAAAGAAATGCCTTTCTCCCTTCTCATACTGCGAGCTCGACGCTTGCCAGAACACAAACCTCTGGCAGAAACTGAGCTTAGACCAGCAGCAAGACCACTGAAGGAAACTGCAGCCTCCAGGAGGCTTCCACTCCTCACACACAGCTCCACTGCAGGTCCTCAGCGGAGTTCTCTCCTCCTGGCACCCTGTAGGGTTTCAGGAGGACCTCTCAGAGGTGCCAGCAGGCACACCAGGCTCGGGGTGAGGCTCAATCCTCAAGCTGAACCAGGACTTGGCGTCCAGGCTGCCTAAAAGAGTGGCTGAAGCTGCCAAGGCAGTGCCCTCAGTTACTCCTTGGCCACCAGACAGAAACTTGGTGCCACCCTTTTTCATTTCCTTGGCCAAAGCCCCATGGGGGCAGGTAATAATATCAAATTCAAGTAGTTTTTGACTTAGCTCAGACAGGAGAAAGCCGGTTAAATCCTTATTTAACTTGAAAAAATTTTAGGTTGAGAGACCTAAAACGGGTGGGAACTGAGGTCTGCTGGCTCTCAAAGGGCTCCCACAGTCATATGGCAGAGTTTTCCCTCTTCATGATGTCCAAAGGAAGGATGGAAAATGGGCAAGAAGGAAATATATTCTAGCCTAGTTTTGGCTGCTTTGATTTCCACTGACTGAACCATGGCTCTTTAATTACTGAAAATACTGGAAGCATGAAAAGAAAACCTGGAGGGTCACAAGGCCAAAATAGCACCTTGTGAGGCAGATGTAAAATACATCTTTCAGGTGGGAGAGGTAGGTTCAGGTTCTCTCCAGTAAGGAAGATCTGACCTATGTCATCAAGTCCTATTTGGCTTTTCCACTGAGTGTCTGACCCTTTGACCAGTTACGGTGACTCAAATTGTTGCCTCCTTCCCTTTCTTTCACTTTCTCGCATGTCATCTCTGACTTTAGGATAACATTCAGTTAAATTTTAGTTTGCTGCTTCACTTCTTTTTTCCACAAATATTATTAGTAAGCACATTGTTATTTTTAATGTATTTGTAATCTGTTGGGGTAGTCTTTCTTCTTTGTTTGCTTGTTTGTTTGGTGGGGGTTGGTTTTTTTTTGTTGTTTTGTTTTGGTTTTTGTTTTGTTTTTGTTTGTTTGTGGTTTTGTTTGTTTGTGGTTTTGTTTGTTTGTTTGTTTTCCCATTTTGCCCTCCTTGGGAGGATTTTTCTCACTTTTATTCCATGACTTGCCCTCTGCCCTGGCTGTCACCTAGAGCTCCTGGAGAGCACACACATGGGCTACAGAGGAGGTTTGTCATTTTAAAAAGTGTATACTGAGTCTCTGGCATGAAATGGTTCATTTGCAGGTAATTTTCCTGCCGTTTTCTGAGTATTCATGCAATTTTTTTTTAAAAAGCATTTCAGAAAGCTTCACTATGGAACAGGAACCAACTGGACCTACCCTGATGGCTAGTCCCATCAATAGGGCTGATGCTGCAGTGATGAGACTCATGTTGCCCAGTCAGCTCTCTAATTTTCTGTAGCTCACGGCACATGCCTCTCCTCCCACTCCCAGAATTCCTGGTCTTTTTTCTCTTCCCCACAGACCTCTTTTTCAGGTCTCTGGAAAAAAACTATTCCTTTGTTTCCATATTTCAGCTGCTCTTACGAGAATTTTTAACCTTGGGAGTTCTTTTTTCTTCTTATGGCATTCTATTGCATTTAAAGCCACTGGGCAGCAGTCCCACAAAGTGGGATGTGCAGTCTGTACCCTCTCTCTGGCAACCAAACTTTACTACTCTAACTAAGCATTTCTCTTCTTCTCTCTGCTGAGGTCCTATATTTGCTGAAGTCAAACCCAGACCTAAGTGTGAAAAGGTGCAAAACTCAATATAAGTAGTGCACAGATTTTTATTTTAAGCTCTCAGCCCAGAAGTCCTGTTAATGTGAGATCTTAATGAGCTTCAGTCAGGATAGCCTAGTGCCCTTGCAACTGAAGCTGCATAACCTGCTGTCATTATATTTCCTTTTGCCTGGGAGAGTTCACCTCTTTTGGTGGGGGCAGGAGTGGGAGATTCTGCTGTTGCTTTTGGAGGGCTTTTTTCCCATTTATTTATTTTTTTTTAACGCTTTCATAAGCTTGACATTTGGAGATTCTAGTTCCAATCTTTCTCTTGACATGAATGTGGATAGATGTGGTTGTTTGCCTTTGGAAATCACTGTGCTAAAATTCATGGTTACTTTTAAGGTCAACTGACGTATCCTGAAATCACACCCGCTTCAAGTTGCTTCCTTCCTCACCATGCTGTGCTAAAACATACAAGCCTGAAGCCTTTTAAAATCTTTTTAATAGCAAAGAGTAGCTTGATCAAGGAAAGATTTCTGATGTGAGAGTCACTCCGAATGTGACAGAAAAAACAGGTTTTTCCTTATAAAAGTTTCTCAGTGCCCGTGATTTGCAGAGAACTGGGTAGGACAGTGCCTGCTCAGTGCCTCACTCATAACTCTTGCCTTTGGGTCCAGGTTGCTCTCTGTGCACCCTCTGCAGCCCCAGGTAAGGTCAGGGGGCTGCATTACAAGGGGAATCAGCTAAATGGAATTAGGGAAGTGCCAGTTGCAGGCTGGGATGGAGCAGAGATGTTTCGGAGAGGATCAGGGTCATTCCTGCTCCTCGGTAGTGGCATCTGCCTCCCCTCCGTACAGCACCACTGACCTCAGGGGAGGAACACTGCTGTGTGAGTATTTCTCTCAAGCATTTCTTTTAAGGATAATCCAGGTTGGATCCATTTGGGTGGTGTGAGCAGAGAGTGAATTTTAGTTTAATAGACCAAAGTCTGCTTATTCTGGGAACCTCCTTTCCCGTTTTTACTGCATTTTCTAATATCCCTGAAAGAAGAGATGAAGAAACCTTTGAACTGCCCCCAAGTGTTGCCTCCTGTCGTCTCTGTGGCTTTAGGACCAACCCTGTGTGAGGTGGCCAGCCTGAACCATCCACTGATCCAGCCAGACCTCTAGCAGAGCATTTCAGCACCAGAAGCAGAGCCTTCCATCTGTGGTGATTTCCTTTGATCAACAGTTGTCAACCTCGTTGCTTTAAGGACCTGCCTTCTCGGGATTGGTGAGTCAGTAATTTGAGCATACTTTATAATCCAACCTAATAGAAGTCAATTATGAAAAATAAGAAATGAGAAAGGAAGCAAGCTTGCTAGACCCATTACTCTCTGGATTTGTCATGAGCTGATCTTCTAAAGAATGCAGAGAACTATTTCCTTCCAGCCAGCCTTGAATGCAGTTGTAAATACAGCTCAGGTTTCAGAAATTCAACCTCTACCTCTGCATGTGAGTCCTCATGAGGTGGGCTTTTTGTTCTATTTGTTTGGGTTATTTTTTTTACTTTGCTTCAGAGATTTAAAAGTTCAGATTATAATATGAGCCTCATTGATCAGATATACAAAAAAGAATAAACTTTTTTTTTTTAATAGATTTTAAAAGATCCATAGGGTCTAGAGCAAAAAATAACGTTGCTTTTTGACAACATATAAATACCAAGCTGTGTAGGAAGATGAGTGTATCACAGCATTGATAAGTGCCCTTGAAGCAGTAGGTTTTCAGCAAGTGTCCATCTTATTGACTTGTCTCCATGCGGGCACTTGCATGTGGAGCTGTGAGAAGGAGCATGTACCATCCCTTCCTATTACCTGGAATTGAACCTCACAAGTGGATGTTTCCTCCGGGTCAGCCCCTTGACATTGCCATGACTTCTGTAAGATGTTTTGGGGAGTCCTCCCCCTTGAGGAACTGCTGAGCACAGTGCTCTAATATAAAGGTTTATGTTTAACACTGGGGCTATTTGCAAGGCTGTTTGTAGGAAGACATGCAGTGTGGGATCAGTGATCATATATCTCAGCCTCAGAGTGTCATTAAAACTCAACCTTTTTGTAGTGCACTGTTGTGAACATTTATGATCAGGCCATAAGAAGAGAAGGGAGATAATGTTAATGAAGGTATTTAGGATGGTGCCATCTACTTAGGCTTCCTACAGAAGAGAATTTCCTTCCAAAAGGAGATTGAAAACAGAGCAGATTCAATACCTGACCTTCAGTTAAGGTGCAGGTTTGGGGTCCAGAGAGGTTGAAAAAGGAGAAAGCAAACTGTGAATGCAGAGAAACCCGAACCTGGTCTCAGAACTTTGAATTATTACTAACACAGCAAATGATTTTAGATTTGTTGTGAACATTTTAGTAGGACTGTGGCAACTTTTAAGCTAAGAGAGATTATTTTTTTGTCTTCACAAGAATGTAGCTCCAATATGATTCACTTCACCTATGGGCATCTTAAAAGAAAATTCTGCATTCAGTGGGAGGAAAGACAAACTCTTAACTTGCATGCAGCACCAAAACATTAGTAATTTCCCTCCCTGGTCTTCAGCTTGGATATCCTGGTGCTCTGCTGAGGAACTATTAGGAATGATGGTGTATGCCACCAATAAAGATGTGCTCATTTGTTTAATTCCGTATATGAATGTGTCTACATTCAGATGAAGAGGAGGCATAGCAAGGTTAAACACCTTTTTTTTTTTAATTATTTTATTAAATCCCATTGGTTGCTCTGACTTCTACCCTGTAAACTGCAGCTCATGAGCCTGTCAGTTCCTCTGATCTAGGCTCATTTGGACTGAATTACAGAACTGTAATTCCCACCACTGTTTATGTCATATGGCCATGCTGGTCACATTTTACCCTGTCTAGGAAATATTAAATATTGCAAACCAGGAGATTATGGATTATGCTTGTTTCTTATGGCTTCTTCAGTGAAAAATAAATACATGGGTAATTGGCCTATATTGCACTTCTGATCAAATGCATGCATTGAGACAGCCTGGCACTTCTTTTGCTTTATTATTTGATAATAATGATTTTTGTTTCTAAGACTAGGTTGGGACAGAGGGTTTGTGCATTGGCCTGTGCATGCAAAGAGAGAGAAAATGCTGCTGGTATGGGGTCTAAAACTTGATGTCATCACCTTACCTCTCCTGAAATGAAGGCAGATTCCCATAGTTTATCAGGATCTCTTGGGGTTTGCTGTAGGTAATGAGTATTGTCAGGAGGAGTTTCACCCACAGAAGCTCAGACTGAACTGTGTCAAGTGCAGACAGTGGTCCCCAAAGTGAATGTGGTGAATCTCCTCTCTGGCTGCTCAGTCTCTACCTCATCCCACCTTCCCATCTCTGGAAAGCAGACACATTCCTATGAGATATATATATATATATTATATGTGTATATATCCTATATATGCAGCAGGTTGCATGACAGGACCACCCTTTTCAATGAAAGATATACAAGATATTTTGCTTCCAGGGCCTTATGGGTCTAGCACAAAGGTTGTTGAGAGCTGCATGTTGTGGTCATGGCAGCAGGTAATGTCCTGGGTGTGCCCCCACCACATATGACTTCTTGATGATGTCTAGGAAGCTTTATTTTAAGAGAAAACAAAGCAGTTCAAGCTTTTGCTTAAAAAAAAAAGGGGGGGGAAAAATAAATGACATTGTCTGTAAGCTCAATGAGCCATATTTTTGACTCTGTTTTCACTCTTCTCAGGCTCAGAAAGCTCATCTGAACTGGGGTATCTGGAGAGTATTCCAGCCACAGTGAAGCCTGAATGAATCCCTATGACCATGCACACAGTAGTTGTTGCATACTCACCAGTGATGATCAGAGCTTAAAATCAGAAGGTGCCAAAAAGGAGAGCTGAACTGCTGCCAAAGGACCACAAGTGCCTGAGGGGTTAAATCTGATGACACTTTTGGGCCTGAACTTTGCAGGCTGGGTTTTTCAGGCTCGCAGCAACTCTGAGATATAGTTTCCTGAGAAGAAAATAAGGCCAGAACAAACATCCAGTGCAATATCACGTCTCTGATATGTGGTTGGTAGAGAAGAAAGACTAAGGAATGTACCCTGTGGTTGTAGCTTCAGACAATCTGAGACTTCCTGACCTGTAAATTGCATCTGCATCGTGAGGTTTCACCCATCGTGGACTTTTCTTCCATTAATTTGTATAATTTCTGTTTGAACTCGTTTATGGTTTTGGCCTTGAAGGCATCCTGGGTAATGGGTTCCACAATTTCATTATGCAGTGTGTAAAAAAGTACTTCCCTTTGCTTTAAGCCTGTTGACTGATAATTTCATTTGGTATCTTTACTTCTTGTGATAGAAGAAAGAGGGAATTGCTGTTCCTTGCTTACCTTTCCCAAGTAATCTTTAAGTTTCTAGACTTCTTTCATAGCCTTTTCCAACCACCTTTCTTCTGGTTTGAACAAGAAAATCCTATGCAATTAAAAAAAGCCCCAGAAACCCAAACAAAAACCCAGCCACTCTGCATCTAGATCAACATTTCTGTTCAAAGTGAGACCTGAAGCAGCTACTTTTATGTGCTGTTCATTGCTTGGTTGCTTCTGGCTGTACCAAACCAGGAGCTTTGCTCCAGGGCTGCTGTAAACATCCTCCAAATCCTACCAGAAGCAGAAGGCTCCGACCCACGACTGATTCTGCAGTCAGCTTTGGCCCCCATGTGTGGGAAGGGCATTCAGCCCAGGTGATTGAAGTAAATCTAGCCTGAAATGATCTCCCTTCAGGACCAGAGCTCTCAACAGCAACTGCTTGGATCTGTCAGTCCACCCTTCAGCACCCAATTATTTTCTAATGTAGATGTGACCTTATTCTTCCTGTATGGAAGCTTTTTCTAAACCCCAGTCATCTCAGCTGCCTGCTCTGCACTTTGTCTCAGTCTAAATAAATGCTCTTTGTGGTGGTGGGAGCAGCACAAAACATTTATACAATGCCATATTGATGCCTTTTTTTTTTTCTTTTTTTCCCTCCCTTGATTTCTCTCCTAATTACTAACACTTTCTATGCTGTTCTAGCAGATGATAGACACTGAACTGATGTTTGCAGAGCCTGTCCACGTGACACAACATGTCCTTCCTGAGTGGCAAGAGCTCAGCCAGAACACTCTGTATGTGTACACACACCGATGCTGTTTTCTTAAGGTATGGTATTTCAAACCAGTCAGAGTCAGATTTACTTTGCCCTGTTATTTAACAGTCATTCAATATCATAAGGTATTTCTGAACTCCTTGTAGATAAATTATGTTTCTGCTGCCTTGAATTGTTCCGTAACATCAACATAACTTCATTATTTCCCGAGGTTTTCATCCTGTTTTGTAAACATAGTTCCAGTGCACATCACTGTGATTGCACTAGACTTCTTCCACTGTGAAAACTGGTCATATATTGCTTTGCTTCCTATCTTTTACCATGTTACCACTCTTATCTTTGGTATAAGACTTCGTAAAATACTTCTTGGATATGCAAGTAAACTTTATCAGTGACCTCGTCCTTCTCTATCTGTTCAGCCTTTGAAGACCTTCATAGCTGGTGTGATTTCCTTTCCCAAAAGCTTTGTTGCCCATGCCATTATATTGAATTTCTCTACATGCAAGCTGATTACTGCCCTATTCACAGTTGTAAGTAATTTATTTGGCGTGGAACTCAGACAAATTGTCTCTAGTTTTCTGGACCAGCTCCCCTCCAGAGCCTTTGTTTAAATCGTGGCTTCAGTTCTTCCATCTCCGAGATGGAGACCAGTTCTGAATATCTGAGTTTCTTCAGAACTTTTGGGTAACACCACATGAATGTAGGAATTTACTATTAATTTTGATGATGTATTTTAAAACCTCTTCTACTGACATTTTGATATTAAACAGTTGCTTGGACTCATTCCTTCAGGTTTCTCTGTGGAAATTCCATAAGCTCTCCTGTAATGAAATCTGATACGGAGAATTAATGTGGGTTCTTGTGATTCTGGCTAAAATCCCCAAGGTTTTAAGTCACAAAGCTGTCTTGCATTTCCATCGATAAAAAACCCCTTGCCATTTCCTCTGAAATGTTATGGATCACTGGGAGTTAAAGAAGTTGCAGAAGGAAGAGCCCTATTAGTTCAATTGTTTATTCCCCTTGTCTGCTCTGAGATCAGTGTGGGGGCTATACCAGATAAAGTTATCTGTGGAAACTGGGCATTCTCTTATCGCTCCAACGCCCAGCAGTGAAATACCAAGATGTCTAGGAGACATTTAAAAGCAGAGATAAGTTAATATTTTCTTTTCTGACTCACTTCTTTTGCCATTTCTTTTATAGAAATCTTGTTGGGACTTTTATAACTGACGGTACATGTGAAAAAGTTTTTTAAACCCTCCAATCAGTCAAGAAGGATTAATTGACTTTTATGGTTCCTTTGCATAGGACCATGGCTGTCTTCTCACAGGACTGTCCTGCCTGTTGTTTTCAACTCCCTGCAACGATTCTGGGCTCCAGCTTCTCCTGTTGTAGATCTTTAATCATGAATTACCAGCCAGCTGGAACAGCAGCAGAAGGAAGGTTCATACATGCCCTGTGCTCCAGTTAGTCACTGTGAGAAGCGTGCAGAAGCTCTGCTGTTTCCCTCCAACGCTGGCAGAGAAATTACCAGCAGCTTATCACCCCAGCAAGTTTTAAGGTAAGCTTAGCAGCTAAGTGTTGATACTGGAATATTTGTCATCAGCACTCAGGGGAACCATTCACACCTCGGATTTGTATAAACTTTACATCTTAATGTGAAAAACCATATGCATCCAACACATGTAAAGCCGCATTTGAATTCAAATGAGATTAAGAAGTGGTTCCCTGACAGTCTTGCTTATAGAAGTCTGTACTAATGCCTTGATGATGATTTTTTTTCTGGTCCCCAGTGACACTGAATGCCATTTACTGTGAACTGCTGAACCTGCAATGACAAAGGCAAGAGCAAACCTTGGTTGCAGTGGTAGGGGCTGATTCTGGACATTGTGAACTGCTTTTCCCATACATTTTTGCCATCGTTGTTTCTTAGGGTTAAGTCCTACAAATGGCCCTTTGTGATACTGATGTGAATCAATGGAGACACATGTAAGTGGGAGATGGCAATAACTGGAGAACCTTGATGACTAAGGAGCTGCTAGCTCAGGGACTCCCAAATAACAACCCAGCCATATGGCCAGCCATTCAGCTGCCTGCTGTGAAGGCTCTGCATTCAAAAATTGTGTTATCAACTTTACAATAAAGAAGCACCCACTGGAGCATCATCTTGCAGAGCAGACAGGACTAAGGGATCCGTTACTTAAACATAACCCTTTCAGATAGGAGCAGGAGTTAAAAAACAAGAACTCTCCCTTACCACTCAACCACCCCAACATCAAAATATGAAGGGAGAGAGAGAGTTGGAATAGTTCATTCTAGTGCTTCATGTTGCTGGAGGGAGGTCGAATTGGTGGTGGAGTGTCCTTTCCATATGTTCCCCACTACCTTCTCCTTCCAGAAGAACTGCAGGAAGTATTGTTTCGTGGAAAAGCCAGACAAGATGAAAAAATAGACCAAAAAATAGACCACTGAATGTTTGGGGAGGTGATGAAATAGAAATAAATCGATGGGAATAAAACAACCTCTGGAAGTAGTTAGATAAGCAAAGGTCTGTCTTGGCCTAAAGGGCAACCATATGTGGGTTTGGGCTAAAATGGATGCTATTCTCCTCAGTAAGCTAATACAGCAATTTAAGAGAGCTTTTTTCTCTCGATAAGTTGGAACAGTTGACATGCAATTGCCAGAGAGAATAAATTCCTCCCAGCACCATCCTCACAGGCAAAACCTTCATTTCCTGTGTAGAAGATTCACTGGACATTTGGTGAAGCTGCTGTAAGAAAGCAGCACCCTCCTGCTGTTGTGACCACATGATCTGCTCAATGCAGTTAATCCAAGCTCCCTTATTTCTGGCATTGAGCCTTACTAATCATGTAGATCTTCCTGGGCAGACACTGTAAATGTTGCCAGACTGAAGCAGCCCACCAAAGTCATTGTTCTTGCTATTTTGGGGGCTAGGTATGGGTTACAGTCTTCACTCATACAAACTAATCATTAGCTGTGAGTAGCATATTTGTAATGAAAGAATAACTAAAATACAAGTATTGTAGGAGTTGGCAGGTTTCAGGGAGCTGTGTGATAACATGCTGTGGGGAAAAGCTGGGAGTTAGGAGACTTGTCCATGTGACGTCAGTGATCCAGAACATATTTATGATTAAAACATATCTATAGTTACTGTGTATGTATGTTGGTGAAGTGCTGTCTTACAACTGGTTTAGGGTGCAGTTTTACTTCTGTTATGATTAATAACAAACTCCTGATGAGCTCTATTATAGGAATGGGCTTACAGCTTTTTAGTGGGCTCTCGAGGTGGTGCACAGCTCTGTGTTGTGCAATGCATACTTAAAAGTATGCAAGTCAAGGGCTAAACTTAATGTCAAGGCTTAGACCTTTAGATATGCCTGTCTGTAAAATGAACACTTTGCTTTAAATGTACTTATTGGCCCACTTTGTGTCTGTCTCTGTGACAGCATCACGTGAAACAGTAGTTTGGCATCTCCCAAAGCACAAGGTTCACCACACTTGCTTAGGGAAGGGGACTGAAGCATCTCAAGTGATGTTCTGGAATCTTTATTTCAGTGAGCAGTGGGCGCAATCCAAACCTTCCTGGGCACCACAACTCTCAAAAAGTAAGAAAGAAGGGCCCCACATCAAGGCCAAAGGTGTGCCTCGCTGAGAATTTCATCTTCATCACCCATCAGCCAGCAGTAATTGCTGGGTATAAAAACGAGGCACTCAGCTTTAAGTCTGAAAAATCCACAGGAGCTCTTGGGATGGCTGTTTTAAGCCTTATTGTTGTTGTTGCTCCCTCTATTTTGTTGAATCTTGTTGGTGTTCTTTCTCAGTCCTTCAAAAAAATGCAGGGTCCCGTTTTGGGGATATGCTGGCCAATTCTGTGATAAGAAATGCATAAACCTGGTCATCTTCCCTTCTCTCCAGGTGAGCTCTCTGCAGTTCTTTTTCTTCGGAAACTTGTTTCTCATCCAGGGAAAAGTGAGAAGCAAGAGTGGGCAAACAGACACTGGGATGTGCAGATGCTTCACAGACATATTTTTTTTCTTTTCTCAGCAAGGTATCATCTGTTCCTCAAAATACTTCATTTTCTCTTCAGCTTGCTTGAAAACATGGTCCAGACAAGGATCAGATGGTTTTGTCAGCTCCAGGATGGATTATTGAGTTGTGTCACGTCTGAAGCTGAACATGAACATGATTTGCAAGTTCTGGCTGCTACAGAAATTGGCTGTGCACTTGCTGGAGAGATCAAGCCTGTGCTCGAATCTCTCCTTTCCTGATTCCCCGAGAGCTTCCAGTGTTTCTTCATTTCCAGAAGAACAAAAGGTTGGAACCTCTGCTGCACAGGACACCCCAGTTTGTTCTAGGAGCTGTCTTTCTCCTGATCAGTGCAGATTTCCAAGCCCAGGCTGAGGTGTGATGGGCCTCAGAGTCCTTCCTTCCCTGCCTTTGGGCCCCAGCTGTGTAGCAGGGCACAATGCAGAGATCAAGTGCATCATGAGTCTGCCTGCTTGCACTGGAGCACTGAAAAAACCAACTTTGAGGAGCATATTTCT
Organism: Formicarius rufipectus; assembly: GCA_013399695.1. NCBI lineage: Eukaryota > Metazoa > Chordata > Aves > Passeriformes > Formicariidae > Formicarius > Formicarius rufipectus. The sequence goes on from VXAU01000238.1 coordinate 420,388, forward strand.
TTTATGCTTTCAGATCAGAGAGCCCTTTTATTCCCATGAATTCCTTCATCTCAAACACAATTTAGACTTCCTAAATGCCAAAGTGCTAGATAGCACAAAGACTGCCGCTGTTGTGATTTGATGCCCGTGGGGGTCTGTTGATGATGGACAGCAAATATAAGACTCATCTTAACGCCAACCATTGATACCAAGTCTCCTTATGTAATCTTCTTTTGCTTAATTTCTGTCTCCTGTGGAAACAGGCATTGTAGAGGCTCAGAAAGAGGATAGGGAATTGATATGCTTAAGTACAGGAAACCCTTTTACTCCTCGCTTCAAAGCTTAAAAGAAAAACACAGAGAATAAAAGAGAGTCTTCAGAGTCTATCTTCTGGCCTAAGGCAATGGAACAACCCTGTAATAGGCTCCCCTTTTTTTTTTTTTTCTTAGGCACCCTGGTAATATAAATTACTTCTGTTCTGTCACAAGATCACATTAGGCATGTGTCCTGTAGGATACCACAGTCTCAAGGCAGGACTCTCAATGGCAGCAGAAAACCACATGAAGCCTCACGGAGTTATTAATTCGAGTCACACCGGGACACAGCCACATATAGAACGTGCCATGGAAAATTACAGCCCTGAGGAGCCTGGGCAAAAATGCTACTTGACAATTGAGATCTTTGTCCCAACAATTCCCCTAAAACTACCCAGACAAAAGGAAGAGGCTTGCTTTTTTCATCCAGCTACCAGGAGGACACCTACAAATCTTAGTGGCTGAGTGCTTTTTGGTCTTGCTAGTCAGCAGTAGCTACTAAGGGCTGGGACACAGGGCCAACACAGTCGGGCTAGTGTTGTTTATTGGGTATTTTGCCAGGTGTAACAGGCTGGTGTATGACCTGTTCAAACAGCCCTGACTGAGACCTACACACAGCAACTGCTTTGGAGCTGTCCTGGCTGCGTCTGCACTGTCATGCTGTCAGTTCAGGTCCCCTGCTCCTCTTCCTCACGTGTCATGTGTTACATTTTGGTTGTCTGCTTCTCTTCCAGGGCTCGTTTTTCCTTCACAGTCACATGTGCCCTTGAAACAAGAGGTACGTGGATGTTTGTGTGGGGAAGGGGGCGGGGAGGCATTGGGGATGGAGTGGGACACCTTCATGGAGCACTGTATGTGAAATAACAGACTGAGAGAGGGAGTGATGAGTCTCTCAAGGAAGCATAAACACTCTGTACTCATTAGAAGACTCATTATAAATAAAGTACAGGGAAGGTGCTCTGAGAGCAAGCTTTTTCCCTGGTATTTATTAGGACAAAGAGCTCCTTTAATAGGGCAACTGAAAAGCACTCTGCTGCAACCATTAATAAGCATTACCACTTTTACTGACTTCTTGGGAACAGTTTTGCCCTTCTCACTGCAACTGCATTAAAGGGACAGGCTCTGTATTCCATAGTTATTCCAAAGTACAAACTGGGCCAAGACTAGGAGGAAGGAGTGCAAAACTCCAGGAAGTTTTACATCTCGGCCCAGTGGCAAAGTCTGGCTGGCGGAGCGAAACACAGCAGGCTGTGATAGACTTGGGTAGGCTCTTCTCACTGGATTTCCTCTATTTTGGGAGCTCCAACTGGGTATCTCAACCCACCAGAGGGAAAAATATAGCAAAAAAAGGGGAGTAGGAGAGAAAGAGAGGATCGCACTCTCTCAAGTTCCACTATGTATTTTATCACTTCTGCCAGACTGGAGCAGAGTTGTCTGCCTTAGCTAAGCACTGTGCTTCCAGCACTCAAACCTCAGGGCTGTAATTTGGCACCTGAAAATGGTAGCCAGGTTAAGACACCCTTTTTTGAAGCTGCATGTAGGACCTGTCTGCCTGCTGGCTGGCGAGTGGGACGGTTTGCTGTTCGTACTTTTTTAGGGATTTTATCCCTCTCCTCGATGCAATTTTAAGGTACGAAAACACTTTTTTTCCCCCTGAGATTTCTTTCCTGCTTGTTGTTGGATTTTACCAGCCTCTGGTTGATAAATGTGCATGGAAGGCTGAGCACTGCAAGGAATTTGCAATTTTTGCATTATGTGATCTTGAGCCAACACAGGCAATGAGCACTTGGAAAAGGAGACATTAGAAACAAGTGTAAAGAGAAGGGAACTTTGCTATTTCCCCTTAAAAACTTGCACACGTGGCTTTGAGTTGGCTGGCTCTCCTATCTGCACAGGCACACACCCCCAACTAGAACTGGGTACTCTGAAGAGTTTAAGAACACTCAAAAAGGTGGATAGAAGTAATGTCTTTGCCTTTTCATGTAGCATTAGGCTTGCTCTGGTGTTCGTTTTCTCTATAGAGAAGCTTACTTAGAATGAAGAAAGTAATCTAGATGAATTTTCTGGTCCATTATTTCTCATTCTTATTGCTGTCACAGAAAATAAGTCTCTCTTTCTAGGCTGTCTGTGCTTTGTATTTACTTAGGCAAAGTACTGACCATTGTGCTCCCCAAATAACTTTCCTCAGCTGTCCGCAGTTCAGGTTAATGAGAGAACTGTCAAAGTCAGTATTGAGTTGTGATTTTTGCCCTCGTGAGAAACCTGCAGCCTTCAGGGCAGAGGTTTTCTTTTAATTCAGGAACTTAAAAAGTGTGTAGCTTTCCCCAGGCAGGGCTAGTTCATTTGAAATTGGGGTTATACCAATCTAGGTTAGACAGATGAGAATCAATGCAGGCTGTCACCAATGCCAGCCAAGTTAAACCGAACTGAGAGCAGCCACACAGAGCTTTACACTGGTCGAATGCCTGGTTTAAAACAGGACTTAAACTGAACTGCTGTGATCACCTCTTAAAGAAAGCACTTTGCTTTACCCCGGAGGGCTTCAGCTGAAACAACAGGACCAACAGTGAGCAACTTTTAGCTTTGTCCTTTTGCATGAGTATCTCTCAAGATCTCCTCTTTTATAAGGTAGAGAGCCCAGGGGGTTTGAAGGAAGGGCACACCCAGGTGGTGCAACAAAGCCCTGCTTAGGAGAACTTGCTTCAAGCATGGCAGCTCAGGGACTGTGTGACAAGTGGTGTCTCCTAAGGTGATATGTCCAACCTAAGTAAGCTGGGCTGTGCCTGAGTTAAAAGTACAGCCAGGTAGGACTGTGGGCTGTGTGACATGAGGAAATGTGGATAAGCATTCCATTCCATCCTCGCAGATCTCCCATGTTCTGCTGTGACTGCTGGGGTCTGGGTAGGAACAGCAGGATTCCAGCTGCTGTCCCCTGGAGCACAGGCTGAACTCAGAGCCCCCTGGAGCAAGTGGAGCTCCCCTCAGAGCTCCCTCCCCAGTGCAGACAGATTTCTGGAGGTTTCTTTCTTTTGTGGAAGGTGTAGAGGGGGATGAGTGTTTGGTTATTTTACAAAAGTCTTTGAAGAGCAAATCTAAAAAGCAAAATGAGGGGATGTTTGCCTCTCTTCTCTAAAGGTCACCAAAATTTACAGTCATGCAAGAACTGGGGGAGTTTGAGCTGTGTCTAATGTCCCAGCTGCCTATGACACTGTGACAACTAACACCACCCTTTCCCCAAAGAAACCAAGGGGAAAAAAATCCCCACAAAGCCCAAACAACCTTCCTTACAGCAGGCCTGTGCGGAGTATCTAACTTCCATGGAAATGAATCTGGACAACTTCCCAGATAACATATCTGTCCCTCTGATTCCTATCTCAAGGATGAAGTCGATCAGAGAAGAACTGTAGAGGACTGGTGAGTTATTCTCAGTGTTTATCAGGGTAGCACCTGGAGGTGATCTGATCTGCCCGCCTCCTCGAAAAAAGAAATCTGTCTTCCCTTGGCTAGCTCACAAATCTGCACTCAAACCCTTCTGTGCCAAACATGTGCAGGTGTACAGTATGTGTGTTACTACTGAGCCATCTGCAGCCTCCCCTGCGTGGCAGTTGTTTCACTTTGGAGCTCCTCTCCCAACCAAATGGAAGTCCACAGACCGGTTTCAATAGCACAAATTAAGAAGCTAATGCTTTCTCCCAGCGAGATGAGATCAGCTTTGCCTGAGCTCACGTTGCAGGGACGGATTTTTCTCTCATTCTCCTTGTCTCGCTAAAGAAAATACATGACAGGAGAAGGAAGTGACAGTGTAGGACCCACCCCTATCACCCACACAGGGCATTTGTTGCAGAGGCAGTTGTGGAGAAGGGAAGCAAATGCTAAGATCCATTTTTACCCTGAGAGTTTTTGGGCAGCTGATCAAAGCATCACTGTCTGACAGCGCTGAGGATGTGTCCAACCCCAGACATGGCCCTCTCAGCAGACCCACACCTGATCTCAAGATCTCACTGAGCACCCACTGTCAGGTGTCTGAGACATTCCTGCTTACCCCCCCTCTCCCAAGAAGCGCTGTCTTACCTCCCCAAACTGCACCATTCCCTCTCTACAGCCCCCAGAGACCATGACATGCACAGCATTACTTTGAGCACCCAGTGCAGCCCCCCTTGTTTGTATGGGTAGGAAGGCAGCAAGGCGTCCGTGAAACTGCAAGTGTCACCATTCCCAGCCCTTTTTCCAGCTGGTGCAATGGAAAGCATCAATGTGCCCTCTTGTTTCCTGCAAAGCTTTGGGAGCTGCCAGCCAACACGCAGAGCTGGTAGGATGGATGGATGGATGGATGGATGGATGGATGGATGGATGGATGGATGGATGGATGGACAAAAGTGCACTTTGGGGACCTCCCTGTAGTATGTCTCTCACTAATGTTGTCCTCCCCTTGACTTCTGGGGGCTTCCTGGGGAGCCAGCGGTGCCCCACAGGGTGGTCTGCAGCAAAGCTGTGTTTGTGAGTGCAGGCACAGCTGTGAGTGATGAACCAGAAACAGGTGATTGTCCTGGGGCCAGCAGGAGGGAGTGTGGGTGGCACCCAATCAGGAGGGCTTCCCAAAGCACCTGGGCACTTCTGCCTCATATGGCTGTGGTCAGCTGACACCACCACCACACTGACAGGATCGATGAACTTTCAGCCCTATGGAGCAGACTCGTTGAATAACTTTTCCAGACAAGTCTTCCCAAGAAAAGGTAAGCGGAAACTTTTCTTTGCTTCTGGTTCCTCCTGGTTCTCTGCTACCACTATGTAAGATAACGTTGCTGCAGGAGCACACTCTGGGCCCAGAAAGAGAGGTGTAAACTGGGACTGGGTGAACAAATTAGTGTCTGGCTGCTTCAAAAGGACTGCTGGCTGAGCACAGTCCATTTCTGTTCCTCAGAATTGCAGGAGGTTGTTTTATTTTCATGTTTTCCCCACCTCTGTATTGCTCTGTTTTTAGCAGGAGGGGAAAAAGGAGGGGTTAGACCATGTAATTTGACAACAAGGAAGAAATCTGGGATGCTGAATGCTGTGTTATCAGTGGGAGAAACGTGTCAGCTCAGATTTTTCTGGACTGAAGTCCAAATGTTTGAAATTTTAAAGTGACCCACATGGTAAAGGTGTGCTTTCCCAAAGAGTCTGAAACTCTGAGATCCACCTCTTGTTGTGTTGCATAAATAATCTGGAGAGCATAATATTTAATATAAGGACTCAAGCTGCTTATGTGAGGTTGAGTTGTATCAAAGCATGTACTGCCCTGGTGAAATGCTGCCTGTGTTTGCTGAGACAATAGAGTGTCCCAGACAGAGCCTTTGCTGAGAGTGGAGGAGTTAAGACTTCTCCTGGTGCCTACAAAGAACTGAGTGTCTGCATCTTTTATAAAGTCATTGATGTCTCCAATTCTGAGAAAGCACTTAAGGTCTGTTCTTGTTCTCTTGTTCTTGTTTGTATTCTTCTTTGGGTGTTTGCTTTTTTCCCTTTCCCCCTCCCAAGCTTCCTTTTGTATGTAAGTGCCAAAAGAGAACAAGAAAATGGAGAAATGTAACTCCAAACTGGCATTCAATTACTTTAGAAAGTTTTTGTAAATGCATTTTATAAGTTTTGGTGTGTGTTCCTTCTACTGAAAAGAATTTGCTAATCCTTCTGGAATGAAAATGACTCAAAAAACATCAGTTCAAAGTTATTCAGAGGAGTAATTAGCAACCTTAGGCAGCTCCTAGAAATATCTATTTAGGCCAAATCCTTTTGCACAAAACTTCCTAGTGACTTATTGTGTCTGCAGTTCAGACACAGCCTGACCTTGGACAGATACTTTGTTCACCACTCATCTCTACAGGCGAGCAGACATTAATCTACTGTAAACATCAATATTTGTGCAAAATATAATCTCCCCTCAGCATCACTTTTTGACTCTGTGATTTACAAAGCCTTAAACTCAGTTAAAATCAGCACAAACGTTGTTTATGTCTTAATTGCATAGTTCTTTTCCTGCACCAATCAGGTGTCATTCAGACAGAACTTCTTGACTGTCCTTGGCTCTGCCTCAGAAGAGAACACACCCTCTATGAGGCAGAGAGGCACGAGCAAACATTTGGCAAGGCTACCTTCCTTTTCGACCTGCTCCCTCTGTGCACAGTGAAGGGTTTTATTTTATCAGAGGTACTGTATTCCTTGCAGTGAACCTGAACACTCTTGCTGCCATCAGTCTGGCACTTTCCGTGTGAATGATGCCCATGTCATTCCCACCTAGAGGAGCTGTCCGTAAAAGTGATCGGTGGCATCGGCTCCCAAACAGACTGAAGACAAAGGCTTGTCTTACCCATAAAGCATTTCCCAACATGACACTTGTCAAAGTGCCCGTCTTTCAGCGTCTGGAGTGTGTTTTGTTTGTGTTTTTAAGAGAACTCCAGTCAGAGCACTGACATGCCTGTGTGCTGTATAAGAATTGCCAGTGAAAAGAATCCCTTGCTTCCAGCTGATCTTAGTTGCATATACAGGGGGAACCAGCCTGGGATCAAACAGGTTTATCCTTACCCCGGAGCTTTCCACTCTGTTTATCTATTTATTTATTTTTCTGAGCTTCGTGATTGTACTCTGTAAAACACTCTGCAAGAACTGGGAGCTCAGCAACATTTGGAAAGCCAAAGCCTTACTTGAATGGAGGAAGTGATCAGATTAGCCAAGGAAACCCCAGTATGACAGATGCCATCTCCACTGAGCAGTTTACAATTTGCTTCCACGGAAGGAGCGCAGAGGAAGGTGAATACTGACAAAAGAGCATTCTTTTCCGAGCTAACTGCTTTGGAGATGGATGTCAGCTCTTTACTTTCTAATGAGACATATCTATAAATCCTTCATGTGAGAGGTTAATAGGGGCTGGCAGTCTCTTGACTCGTGCGGTTCGCTCGGTACGACGACGAAGGCACCGCAGGCGGCACGTCTGAGTGCCAGGAGTCAAAACTGGCATCCCCCACAGTGATTAGATGGCACATTTGATATATGCTAGAGCAGGACAACTGACAGATAGCTGTGTGGAGGTGGCAATAGATATATAGTCATATATAGTAGCTATTCAGCTCACTGCGGCTGAGCTAGCCCAACTGCTGCGTGTGTTTTTTAAGGAGCCCTAAAAACCTACAGCCAACCACTGTAATGAATTCAGGGGGTAGTTTAATGGAAATCTCAAGAAGGAATGTAATTAGATGAAGTCAATTAGGCTGCTTGGGGATTTCTAGCTGCTGTTGTTGCTATCTGGGAACCCTAATAGGACGATTAGGATTAACTGAAATCAGCCTGATTGATTAGGGCATATAAACCTACATATGCCAAATTCCAGGGGGACAGTGTGCTTGAGCTTGAATCCATCTGGAGCTGTGAGTCAGGAGCAGGAGTTTACTTTGAGGGCCTTGGAGAAAGAGACAGATCAAGGCTGCATGCACACAACAAGCAAAGCCAGGCATTGACACAAAAAGGCTGCTGGGGAAAGGACTGATTTTATCTATGATGGCACTGTGTGTGGAGGCCATCCAGTCTGTCCTGAGGAAGTGAGACTAATACTAAGCAAATATTTTCCTTTAAAAAAAAATAGGTGTATATTACAAAATAAATCTGTGTATTCTTTGTAAAGCTTTTTAGGTTCAAATCCTTGTTTGGTACGGTTGTGAAATTTCCCAGGAAGTCAGAACCTTGTTATTATTCAGTTCTGTTAGTTTCAGAGCCAAGTTTGCAAACGTGAATTTAAAAGTGCACGGAAAAAAACCTGTCAGTGAGTAAATCCTGATGCTTCTGTGTCACGGGGTCAAGCACACAAATGCTTATTTGCATACATTTAAAATCCAATCTATGCTGTGCAGGGAAAACCCCACCTGCAATCTGCTTAGAGGACAACTGAGTTATCTAGGCTGTGTTTGTTGCGGAGAAAGATCCTTATGGCCACTAAAGAGTTTCAGGAATAAAGACTTGGGGGAAGGAGGGGAGTTAAGGGGGAAGTCCGAGAAGAAGGAGGGGGACAGACCAGATCTCTGCCATTCAAAGAAGCTGCTCTAAAGCAAGGTAAAACAGCGCAGGCAGGAGCCTCAGGGATCTGATCCCAGCCATTACCACTCATGCGAGGGAGAGGATATGTCAAGGGTAGGCAACGTCTTGGGGGACCTGCAATATGGTAACTCACTCTCAGCTAAGTGGAGAACAACAGCTTTAGCTGTACAGTTTAATAACAGGCTGGGCCACTCGGGGCACCGGCAGGGCTGTTAATGCACAGTGGTCTGCCTGCCATTGTTAGCAGCGGAACCCCGCAGCTCCCATTTGACAGCCAGGAGGGGAAGGATGTTGCCGCTAACATTTCTCTTTGGCAGGAGGGCTGCGCATCGCACTCCTCCTGCCTGCAGCCCCCTGCACCTGCAGCTCCCTCCTCGCAGTGCAGGGAGGGTTCCCATGGGCTTGGAAGCGAGGGATTTTTCGCTTTCCTCCCGTGGCTCTCGTGCTATTCAGCTCTATTTGGGTGGCAGAGCAGCCTGTGTGCCACGGCTGCCAGCTGTGGAGTGCCGTGCAGCATCCTGGAGTGCCTCCAATGGGATTTGGAACAATTAGAAACCAGCCCGGCATGATCATATCCTAATGAATTACTGAACTGTTTTCTTCTGGTTGAATACTGGGCTAAATGCTGAAAGGAAGTGGACACCTGCGGATTGTATTGGCCAAGACCTGTCAGTGAGAATTTGCCTGAGCTGGGACCACAGCATTTGCCTCAACCCTTCCCAAATATGCCCCGTATTTACCTTAATGTTGTTAATTTTCCATGCTGTTTTAGGACACATGCTTCCCACAAGCATCCCACAGCTATTCAAAGGAACAGAGGCCCCTATCATAACACCAAATCCCACAACCACTAAATGGCACTTTCCTTAGTTACCTGTTGACCCGTGAAAACATTTTTCTTCCATTAACTGGGCTTTATTAGGAAATGACAGGGAGAAGAGGATTTTTCCCAGTACCGCCACCTTGCCTATTATTAATAATCCTGCTCGTGTATTCACAAAGCCAGTGTAAAATTTTCCAAGAGAGAAATCATTATAAAAAAATAGATTACTCAGAGGAAAATGTCTGAATTTATCCAATATTTTTGGTGTATCTTGCTCTATTTTGAACACCTTTATCAATACATTAATTTGAATGGCTATAAGGTGCTACAGATCACTCTTGAAATAATTTAAATCACTGAGAAATATTATGTAATCTTTCCAATAACGACCGTAACACAAAATTTGGTGATAATAATGAAAAGAAATCTCTTTTCAATCTTGCTCAGTGAAACTATTTTGCTCTCCCTCCCAACAAGTCAGGGATCTTTTCCCCTTTCATAAATGTTTCATATCTGTGGGTCTGCCTTTGCAGTGGGTATAATCATACAGGTAATTCTTTCAGTGAAACAGATCACCTCTGACAGAAGATAGTAGTGTGCTTTCTCTCTCCTAACAAAGCAGTTATAATTGGCTGGGGTATCTGCCAGCAGAGATCTTCTGTGTGCTGATTTTCTTGTGTGCTGTAATACTTTTCATAACCTATTTTTTGTTAATTTTTTTATTGCACCTGCTTTGCAGGAAGATTTCATTTCTATCCAAAATGGTTCCACAGTTCATTTTTCATTCTAGGTTAAAGAACTTAAATCACCATAATTCATGCAGTTAATGCCATTTTTCTTCACAATGAATCCCAGTATCCAGGAAATCCTGGATAAGCAAGCGATATTGCAGTCAGCAGTTGCTTCTGCTGCTAGACCATTTCACAGCTTATTTTATATGCTGTAAGTTTTCTCAAGATTTGATAGAAAGTCTGTGAGGCTTGGGGGGGAAAAATACAGGATTGTTTTTAACATGGTGGCATTTGACCAAACAGGAAGGAGCAGGAGGGGGAACGTGAAAGTCAAAAGTGTAATAGAGGCTGGAAATTCTTGAACAGATGTAGCAGGTGTAAACATGTTTCCTTATTTTGGTGCCTGGATTTAACATCCTCCTACAAGACTTCGATGTGCTCAGAAAAAAAAAAAAAAGTTACATGTGCAGATGGTAAACTGCTAAAATGCCCAGAAGGTTCAAACTCATCTGTGTTTGTGAAGACAGGGAGAATTTCCCATCATCTGACTCACAGGTGTTCGGAGCACTGCGAGTGAGAGGCAGGTAGGGCAGTGCTGCTTTGCTTGAGCAAACGCCTTAGGTCATGTGCTGAAAACGTGCAGGCTCTTTTCCTCCCCATGTCCAAGTGGCTGAGAACATTAGGAGAGCTCTCTGGAGCGAGGAGGTGGGGGGAGAGAGAGAGAGACTTTTTGGCATGTGGTCCACACAGTCATTACAAATTGAGGCTCTGGGCTGCTGCTGTCCCTGGGCTGCTGCTCTCTCTGGCTGACACATTGCACTGCCTCGGGTCACTGCCTCGCTGCTTGCCTGCCCATTGTCGTTTCGATCACACATTCCCTGTCGGCAGAGGACGATTATTTGCTGCGTTCTTGCTCGGTCCTCCTCCCGTTTGTCCCCATTAGTCGGCGGCCAGGGCGGGGGCGAGAAGAAGCAGGTGTCTTAAACGCTTGGCTGACACGCCGGAATGGGGATGCCCCGGGGACAGCCCTGGCCGGCCCTGCTCTGCGCTGATCAGCAGCGAGAAGGAGAGGGACCTGCCTCCAAAAACCTTCCTGCTAGTAGGAATGACCATGCCCGTCAAGCCTGGCGTGTAGGGAGGTGTGATGACACCACCACCAAGTGGGCAGGGGATGGGCACTGCCCTCCGCAGGGTCACCCTCGCCCTGGGACTCCACTCGGGCCACCCCACCTCCGTGTCAGGTGTCCCCATCCCCTGGTGGTCGACTCCCTGTCCTCAGCCGGACCTTTGGCTAGCCTGGGTCAGTCAGCTCAGCTGAACACGAAGGTTGGCCTTCACCAGCATCCCTCCAAAGATGCTGCAGGGTCAAAAAGAGCCTCCCAGCACCTCCCCGAGGAGCAGCTGACTTGGTCCCAATCTGGGTAACATGCAGGCTGAGGAAAGAGGAGAAATAGTCAGGATAGCCACTATTTCCTCCCTCCAGCAACCTTCTGGTTTTGCCAGGACCTTAAGTAAGCATCAAATCCATCTGCTGGATTAATACACTACAAGGGAGTTGAAAAGCAAGGTGGCAAACTTATGGCTAAGATGTTATTTATGGCAGTAAAAACATGACACATGGCAACAACATCATCTCATGATAGTGAGTAATCAGGTGATGAAACAGAGGAAATGCAATGTAGATAAGAGTATTGTGATGCCAGTGGGCAAAGAAGATCACTTTACATACAGAGCTGAGGGTGCTGGACTGTTATCTCTCAGAGAAGAAATCCTTGGAGTGCTGTGAAATCTAGACATATTTATGAAAATGCCAGATCCATTCTTAGCAGTGTTCAAAAAGGCAAATCAAATTTTAGGATTTAGTATGGAAGAAACAAAACTGAAAACACTGCTACATCCTGTTATAGATACATCCAATGTGCCTACTCCCTGAAAATTGTATAGTTCAAGCCTGCTAGCTTGAAAATGATAAAACTAGAGCAAGAGGAAGGTCCAGGCTGTGGGATGGCTTCTGTACTAGGATTTAAAAATAGTTTAAGAATATGTCTGGAAAAATCAAACTGTGAAGAGGGACATGAGAGAAATCTGTAAAATCATGAATGGCACCAAGGAGGCAAATAGGGAACGATTGTAATTGACTCTCATACCACAAGAACTAGGAGCATCAGATGAAATTCTTAGGTGGCCTGTTCAAAACAAACAAAATAGGGGCTCTTCTTTAAGCCCTGCTTTGTTGGAGAGTGCCACTAATCGTTGCAGGATGTTGCAGTGTCAAAAATTGATATGGGTTCAAAAAGCAATTACACAAATTCATGGAAGCAAAAATCCATCAAGGGCTATTAAATTTAAAGATACCACATCTGTCTCAGGGAAGTCCCTGAGCCACAGCTTGCTGGAGTTTGGGACAGCATGCCAGGGAACTCTCACTATGGGCTTACCCCTCTCTGATGCTGTTCCCCAGGCATCAGCTGTTGTTTATGTTTGAGACAGGCTATTGGGCTGGATGGACTTGTCTCAACCAGCATGGCTGTTCTTATGTTTGGATGCCAGGAAATTAATTTTTCCACATCCAGTCTGTCGGAAATGATGCCCTGTCTTTCATCCAAGGACTTGGGTAGGGTGATTTGGGAATTCGTTAACTCCTGATTATTGTAATCACCTGTAATGGGATTTGAAGTCTGAGGCAACACAGACGTTGCTCCGAGCAGGATTTGGTAGTATATCCCCAAAGCATGAGAAAAAGCAGAGGCTACAGGTTTCACTGGCTCTTAGGCCCCCTCCACATGTGAATTCCAGATCTAGTGCCCACTCTCCAAGGCCTCAGTAGTCAGGGCTTCACTGATAACCAGAAATTCATTGATCGGAAGTCTCTGAGATGCTTTGAGGTCCCACTGCTGTGGGACTGGGGCAAACTGCAGAGGCTTATGGCAGCCTAAACCCTCACCCCAGTCTGTGTCAGACTTTGCTCCTTCATTTATTCATAATGTAGATATATTGCAGAGATGAAGCCTAGGCTTCTTTAAGCTTTTCACCACCCACCAGTCCCTCTAACTGTGACTGATTCCTACGGTCAGCAGCTTCCCCTTGCTCTTTAGCACAAGGACCAGGGATCTCAGGTCCCTCTTCTGACCCCAGAGGGTCAGCCTTTTCCATCCACAATCCTCAAGGGCAGGGTGGCCGCTGAGCCCCCACCCTGCACTTCCCAGGTGTGCAAAGCTCACACAGGCGCCAATTTGCCTGCAGGCGGACGGTATTTAGCAGCTTTCCAGGCGGAGCCGTGTGTGAGCCAGCGGGCCCCGCGTGCTCGCAGCTATTCCAGAGCCTTTTGACTTCTTAAAGTCAGCTGTCCACGCAATGATTAGTGATGAATTTCATATTGTTATTATGATTGTTGCTAATGTTATTATAACTATTACTGTTATTACTATTGCGCCTACAGCCGTGGATGCTGAGTGACATCCCTGTGGAGGGGCCAGAGCCGCGGGGAGCGGCTCGGGCATCTCGGTCCCTGCGGGGATGCTCCGGCATGCCGATCCCTGTAGGGAAATGCTCGGGCGTCCCGGTCCCCCGCGGGGATGCTCTGGCATCCTGATCCCCCGCGGGGAGCGGCTCGGGCATCCCGGTCCCCGCAGGGAAATGCTCGGGCATCCCGGCCCCCGCGGGTATCCCGCCGCCCGCAGGGGGAGCCCCGCGGCCGCTCCACCGCTGCCTGCGAGGCCGGGGAGGGTGGGCAGGACACCTCGCCCCCTCCCCGCTCCTGCCTCGTCTGTAGGGTCTGCGGAGAAAGCTCCGCTTCAGCCTTCATGCACTAAACGTCCCTCTTTTCGTCAAACACCCGCTCCTTGCCAGCGGTTTCAAGTACGCAACAGGACAGCTTTCATTTGGGGTGGTTTTGGTGTTTTGTTTTTTTTTTTTGCGGGGATCTTGGTGTGTTGAGGAGGTGTTTGTTGTTAGAGTGGGTGAGGCTAAAGAGTCGGCGGAACGATTCTGCTCAGCCTTCTGAGGTGGTGTGGGTTGTTCTCTCCCCACCCACCTCCCAGTCTCCCCTACCCCCTGAAAAGAGGTTACAGGCTCAGACATCTCGTGGTTTTGTTTTTGGTGTTCCCCCCCC
>VXAU01000238.1:434426-455236 GCA_013399695.1 Formicarius rufipectus
TTTTTGTGGTCCCCCCCCCCCCCTTTTTTTTTTTGTTTGTTTGTTGTTGTTTTGCGGGTTTTTTGTTTGGTTGGTTTTGTTTGGTTGTTTGTTTTCCTAGTCAGTTTTTACCACATCGTTGTGGGTAAATATTGTAAGGAGAATAAATTGTTAAGTATTGGTAGCTGAAACCACTGAGAATGGGCTGAGCACATCACCCTATTGGAGTGAGTCCAGAGGAGGGCCACCAGGATGATTAGACGGATGGAGCACCTCTCCTGGGAGGAAAGGTTGGGAAATTTGGGGTTGTTCAGCCTGGAGAAGGCTTCAGGGAGACTTTATAGCACCTTTAGTACCTAAAGGGGGCCTGTGACAAAGCTAGAGAGGGACTTTGACAATGGAATGCAGTGATAGGATGAGGGAGGATGGCTTTAAACTGAAAGAGGGTTTACACTGGATATTAGAAATAAATTCTGTACTGTGATGGTGGTGGTGCACAGGAACAGGTTGCCCAGAGGAGCTGTGACTGCCCCATTCCTAGAAGGCTCCAAGGCCAGGTTGGATGGGGCTTTGAGCAACCTGGTCCAGTGGAAGGTGTCCCTTCCACTGGATTGGGCTGGAACTCAATGATCTGTAAGGTCCCTTCAAACCAAAACCATTCTGTGATATACGAAGTGAAAGTACAAGTACAGAATGAGTCTAATGAGATGATTAGGTTTGTTCAGGTGGCTGGGATAGGGTATTGGGGCCTGTTTTACCATTGGGGAAGCTCGTGTGATAACAGATGGGCTTCATGATCTCAGTGGTCTTTTCCAACCTTTGCAATTCTATGATTTGCTGAGGGTCATGGATGGAGCCCTTGCAGATCCTTGGCTGGGGCCAGCAGCAGTCTGATCCTCTTTCCTCTCTGCTTGAGGGCTGAGCTTTACTCCTAAATGTATTGCCTGTGTGGTTTGTTGTGGGTAGAGCCTGGGTGGGCAAAGGAAAATGCTGCCAGCAGCTCAGAGTTTGTATAGCCAGCACAACCCCAGGACAGAAATGATGAGTGATTTAAAAGAGAGAGTGTGTTTTATTCTATGTGACTGCACACCAGTGCTTGGCTCCAGGAAGAATGGAATAAGTGGGGTTTATTAAAAAAAAAAGTAATCTGTCAATTTACGTTTTCCCAGAAGTTCTGAGACTGTTAACTCTCGGTGCCAGGGTTTGAGTTTGGCACATTCTGGGATGTGGAGGCATTGTGGAAATGGGGGTTGGGAGGGTGCAGTCACAGGGCAGCCACACATAAAGGCTCTGTTTCACTGTAGCACAAGTGTTTCAATACTCCTGCTTGGCTGCTGCCTCTCCTTACAGTCAGCATTGGGAAAGGGTTTTTTTTCCCAGGGATGACAGACATCCCAAAGAGTCTCTAAGGGGCAAAGCATGCATACAGAGCAGCTCCAGAGTGGCGTTATGGAAACACAGAGGCAAAGACATCCCTCCTCCAGCTGTTTCACTCCCCCCAAGAAACTTTAAGATGCAGATGTGGTGGCTGTGTTGACGTTTTGATCTGCTTGCACTGACTCACCCTGTTCTCACCGTTGCTGTTTTGATCTGGCTCCCTTATCGAGGAGTACATCTCGCTGCCTGGAGGGCTGTTTGCTGGGAGATGCTCAGGTCCTGGCAGGGTGTGTGGCAGGGCGCAGGAAGCTGTGCCCCTGCAAGGAGGCACCTTCCACTAAACAGGGGAGTGGCCCAAACACGTGCAACTACAAATGAAATGGCAAAACAAAACAAGCTGTCTGCGAACGCCGCTGGGAGTTTCTTGATTCAGCAGGCTGGATTATGTAACCTGGAGAGCAGTGCTCAGCTGGGGAGATGAATCTTCCACCTGAGAGATGTTATTTTCTTGAAAGTGCTAGATTGATTGAGTGTACCCTTGCCTTAACCCCGAGGAAAAGCAGTCACACCCCCGCCCCCGGAATGCTACATTCTTTCTGGCATGCTTCTGTTCATCTGTCACACAGCTGCAGGCACAGCGACAATGAAACGTTCCCTACCTTTGGCAAAGGGAGCCAGTGACAATTGTGTTAGTGTTCTTTCATAACAAACTCCAATCATTGGCAGACAACTCACAATCAAGGTTTTCTTTCCAGCCTCAACCCCGCTGCTGGTTTGAGTGGTGTATCATTAGGATGATTGGATAACAGATTCATGCACGATGCTGAAATTAAACCTGACCTGTCTAATCATATCAGAAATAGCAATTGGAGGTTGGGTTTTTTTCAGCTGTCAACCACGGATCTTATCTCAAATGTGCTGGCATTGGGGAAACAGTTGTAGGTGGTGAGAGGAGGAAATAAAGGGTGTGCAGAACATGGAGATACACAAGGGAGTTATCCTGCACCTGAGTGGTGTGCTTGTTTAAGAAAACAGAAGGGGAAAAGTTCCAGTGTATTTGGCAACTGGGAGGCTGAAGACGAGTGCTTCATATGGGATCTCTGCAATGGGTTTGGTGTAAATTTGCAAAAGGTTAGCTGGCCGGGGTTGCCCTTGTCAGTGTTTGTCAACAGTCACAGCAGGCCCCAAAACAGAATTCCCCCTTCTGTACGCAGAGTAAGATACAGCTGTGCCCTCTCACACACCACTCATGAGTGGTGAGTGTCATGCGAGGTCAAACAAGCTGTAGGAAAGAAAAGATGTGAAAGTGCAATAATTGAATAAAGGGTCAGATAAACGACATGAATAGCCTATATGCTGCATAAAAGTGCAATAGAAACCAAAACAAGAAACAGCTTCTCAGCTTCTTCTGAAACTTATCCAAGTTTTCTGGCAGAGAGTGTGATGAACTGGTCCATACTGGTGCTTTGGAAGGGAGCGCACTGGAGGGGCCTGTCACAGTGCATTTTATTGTTGAAGTCTTTGCCCAGTGGTTTAGGTGTGAGTTCACCATATTGTGGTGTTTTTTGTATGAATCTTTAAATGTAAGTCCTTAAAAAAAGGGATGAAATAGATAGGCGACTGCAAAGTCTGTTCCAATTTCATGATGTATAGTATTCCAAAAATTCCTGTGAGCCAGCATAAGTGCATAATGCATAATAAATACAGAATTTGGCCCAGTATATAATTCAAAAAGGAAGTATTAAGAATGTAATCTGCTATTCCAGATACTACCAAAAGCCCCCATTCAAACACAAACCTGGTTGGCAGCAAGATCAGCAACATGCTACTGAATGTCTTTGCTGTCTTTGTAGCTGGAGGAAGCTCAGATTTTATATCTCACTGGAAATAGTTCAGGTATTTGGTTGTGTGGGTTTTCTTTTTGTTTAGGTTTTTATAAATTTAGATAAAAGCAAAAAATATAACCATTTTGAAAGTCTAATTCAGAATTCAGAAGGGTTTTTTATGTTACTTTTTTTATTTACGCTTTTTAGAAATGGTTCTTTAAAAAAATTATTGAGTAATTTCTATTTAAGGATTACTCATGGTGACAGATAATGATATCCATTTAGTGCGTCTCTCTTAGTACAGAATGCCTCCTGTTTATATTGTAATGCTCAGGCTGTCAATATCATTTCATTACAACACAAATAGGAGATATATGAGTATTACAGTTGTTTTGGTACTAGACAGCAGAAGTCCTTAGTGATATGACAGTAAAATGAAACTGTATTTTGACTGTCCTATTATCACATAAGTAATAATAATGCCCACAGCACCAGCTATAAATGAATATGTGAAGACATAGTGGGAAGAGGTCTATATAAAACTTAGCTATTAAAATAACATTTTAAACTACCCTTCAAAATAACATTCAGATTTTTAAATTTTCATTTCCTATTTCTGTCTCTTATTCGCATTTAGAAATGGGAAATTTTGTGAAAAATTAATTCTTTCCCCCCTCCCCGCCCTGAACTAGATCACCAGCAGTCTTTAATTGAAAGAGGTTGCACTAGTTCTTGTCATGTTTCATGGTTTCTGTAAGCAGTGGATGATCTGAGAGACTTTGCAGCCCCCAGTGAAAGGTGGCTGAGTGGTTGCTGTCCCCATTAGTGCTTTGAAGGCTCTTTGGGATGGGATGGTTGTCCCAGCAAAGAGGCTTCCACTGCCACCCTTGGAGGTGTACCTGTGGGGGGGAGGCTGAGGAAAATCCAAAGCCTAGCACAGGTTTTAGGCTTTTGCACATCAGGTAAGTCTCAGTGAGTCCTAGGAAAGAAATCAGTGGATTGGGCTTAGTGGATGAAGTTCTTTGGGTGCTCAGGTTCAAGCGCTTTATGCAGAGCCAAAAATCAGACCCTACCTGTGCCCACCATTTTTGCTTGATGTTTTTGCTCTGGACCGTTCTTGATTAGTACTCTCAGTCACTTGCTCTCTTTGGTTATTTCACAAGGAAAATAAAAAGTGTTTTAAAGTTTCGAACAATGACTTCCATAAAGATAGTGTGTCCAGTCTTTAATGTAGTGATTTGCTGCCTTAGTTTTTTGTTTGTTGGTTGGTGTTTTGGGTTTTTTTTTTTGTATTTGTGGCTGAAGGAAATATTAATCCTTGTGTGGGCAGTTTACACCCACAGGCTGACAGTAGCTTTTCTTGTCTAGTTACCTTTCACAGCCCTCCCTCAGAAATAAGCCACAGGGAAGGAATGTGCAGAGGGAAGGTAGGAAAAAAAAAACCCTCACTGTAATGCCACCTCACTGGAGACAGGACATACACAGGGCTTCCCATCTTAGACCAAGCAAAACTACCTTGCTGGCAACTACATTTAGCAAAGAATTGTTTCATGTCCCATGAATTATTTACAGTACATGCTCACTTTTCAGTCTAGGTATGCAGAGATCCAAACTAAACAGAGCTTCAGGCACTGGGGCCTCTGATCAGTGCCATGATGCAAATGTTGAGGAGTAATAACAAGGCTCTGACTACAACTGGTTTCCCATTTGCTGGATGCAGATATCCAAACCTTCTATTCCCACTGGGCACAGCACAGAGCAAATGATGAGCCTGGATTTGTTAAGTTTGTAATGAAAGAGGGTAACACACCGAAGAGGATGAATTTCAAGGGCAGCCAATAGAAATAAGCTCCTTATGTATGTACTTCAAATATATTTGATGCTGGCAAGATAAGGAATCACAGAAATCAAAAGCTGGCCGTTGCAGAATGAAACCTGCTGCACAAAAAGGAATTGTAATTTTGTAGGCAACACTAAATTCAGTTCCAGGAAAAATGTACATGAAGCATAGCTGTCTTGACAACCCCATTCAAAGAGCTACTCAAGATGGAAGCTGTGTGAATAGAAAGCCTTCTGAAACCGTAAAAGCAGCACTCAAAATCCAAGGTGGAAAAGCTCTAAAATTATGGGGAGGTGTCACAACCTACCAATTTATTAGCAGATGCTTCTAAATCAGGATTAGGAACAAAATAGCAAAACCTTCAAAAGTGGCATGATGGAACTGTTCTGAAAAAGGAGAGAGAACTTGTGCCACAGGACTGGGGTTTCTAGAACTTCTGCTGATGGTGTTTGGAAGGCTGTAGGCAACAAAGCAGGTCACAAGTAGCTGATGTCAGTTTGTGGAAAACAGTAATTATTGTAGGGAAATGGGACCAGAAGAAACTTTGCAGTGTCTTTTTGAGGGAACTTTTTCAGTCAGGAATAACAGCTAAGCAACAGAACAGTGAGCTGATTTTGCTTTACCCTTCCTGTTGTTTAGGAAGTGTAAAATGCTATCATCAAATCAGAATTTTCATTTCCCACAGGGATGTGTTAATATTTTACTTCCAAAAATATGCAAGGCTGTATCTAGTGACAGGCAGTCTGTCCTAATGCTCGGGGGTCACAGCCTTTTATTCAGGTGACTTTTGGCCTGTGGGTTACACAGAGGTGGCTGAATGTTGAGAGGACTGATTCTCATCAGAAAGCTGCTTGTGATGTCTGACTTATCAGATCAGCAAGAGCAAATATCGGAATAGATCCCTGAATAAAAACCTGGATCACTCCTAACAAAGCTGAGGGTAGGACTGCTTGTGTGGCATGATGGCATTACAGAGGCAAGTCCCTGCTCAGTTTGTTGATAAAAAAGATGCTTAACTGCTGTAAACATTAGTCCAGCAGCAAACGGTGTTCCTGATAGAAAGGAAGGAGGGGATAAGGGCAAAGGAAGGAATAAACCAACTATCTGGCCTCTTTAAGCATGGTGAAGCTTGGCGGAAACTCGTCCCCTTCTCAAGGGCTAACAGGGACAAACAGGGACAAACCTAGGATCAATCCCTCATTTAGGGCTGAGCAACGAGTTCTGAAATCATTGCTTTCAGAGTGATTGTGTCAGAGAGCAATTATTGTAGTGGATTATTGAAGGTAATAGTGGGAGAGAGGAGATCTTTTGGTCAGGCTGTGATCTAGGGGCTGTCAATTTATTGAAAATGTAAGAAATTAATAACATGTAAACTTGAGAATGTATAATGCCTTTTTTGGCAATCTTGTTGGCACGGTCTTACTGGAGCTTGTTGATCTCTTTCCTTCAAAGTTTTAAAGTGAAAAGTAATTCCACCCCCAAATCTATTCTCCTGTTGTTCAGAATAACTGTATTTGGCCAAAATGACCATCCCAAACTCCATCTTCTGCTGAGAACTTGGCCAAATCAATCACTTTCGTTTACATACCATGTGCCCATAACCAGATGCTCAGTGCAAAGAGAGGCTTGTCCTCTACAGTGCTTGGAGGAAACTGGTCCCCTTCTCAAGGGCTAAATAAAATATATCCTGGTGACCATCTATGAATTAAGAAATAATGGTCTCAACAATTTCCTAGGGATCAAGGACTGGCTGCACGAGTGGATGGCCTGTGATTCTTAATCAAAGGTGCACATTTCCTCTGTTCTGGCATGTGAAATTCCATTTAAATTAGGTTCTCTTGAATTCAGATATTTTTCATGGCATGAAGTTTACCTCTGCTGACAGGTCCATGCTGCCCAGTTTAACAGGTGGCAATACAGTCTAGAAAGACAACTTTTGACTGTCTCATCAGTGCCAAGGTATTACTGGTGTGAATAAGGCTGAAAACACCCAGTTGTTCTGCTGGGGCCTTCAGAAAGTTATAGCTGGCTCATTTGTGTTAGTGAAGGAGTTGTTTTCAAAGTTGTACGTGTGTGAGGTCATAAAAGAGGATTTTTTCCATTCAGGGTCGACATTGAACCCCATCATGGCCCACCACCTACATAAAGACAGAGGTGGGAGGTTGGTAGAACATGGATTTCTGGAAGAAATGATAAAAAGAAAGTTTATGAAAACCAGTCTTATCTGAGAACACATAGAAGAAACTTCCTTATGTGTCAAATAGGCCATGTTAATAGCTGTGGCATAAACTTGAGGTAAATTAAAACTCCTTGAATCTCTTTCCTTAATAGCTTAAAATAACGCCACTTTTGAGAGGTTGTTTTTTTTTTTTCTCTTCAAAGTCAAAGATCTTTCCCTGCCTGAGCAGAGATTGTTATATACAACCTTTGTTTCAATCAAAGAGCAAAGCCCAAAGGGGCAGCAGCAGAGCTGCCACCAGAAGCAGTGTCTGTGTAGCTCAGTCAGGCTTGGACAGGAGACCTGTTGGTCACAGCAGAGATGGGTCTGACCCAGAGCAGGAATGCTGGAGTTCTCTCTGTTGGCCATAAATATGTCCCAACAGCTCAATCCCACACCTGCCTTACCTTGCTGAGCTAGGTCCTTATTTCTATCTTATCTCTGCATTATCTCCCTCTAGTACTCATTAGCAAAAGAAAAGCAGGATCAGGCCCTAAATTTATGGAAATTAAATGCTGTCAAATCTGTTTAAGTCCTCTAGGACTTTTTCACAACTTTATTATAGTTGCATCAGAGCCTGTTTTGTTAGGAAATAGTAACATATTTTCTGCCCCCTCCCAACCTTATAGCACTGCTGTAGAGAAACTGCTCTGACAGGGAGCAAAAATACACTGTTGGAAATAAATTCAGTGTTAGGCTGAAAGGTGTGGGTGAGAAAGCTTCCTTTCCCTGGGAGAAGAACTGCCTCCTCTTTGGGACACACTCACTGGGACTCCAGTGCTGAAGTGTGGGGGCTGAGAAGTGTCCCCAGCATCCAGCTGCACAGCCTGGGGACAAGGTGGCATCTGATGAAAGGCTCAGGTCACAAGGTGACAGCAGAAACATCAGAGGAGCAGGCGTGGGAAGTAGCAAGGGCACACCAGAGCCAGCAAGGGGAAACCCTTGTAGCCTGACCCCGAGGGAAACCTAAGAGGGAGAGAACTTGAGCTGTGGCTCCAAAGAAGCTTGGAAGTGTGAAAAGAGAAAACACTGCTTATTGTTTTGACTCCGGCTGTGCCCAGAGTAACCTGCCATTGTGTGCCTTCTTTCTAAACAAACAGAGGCACATTAAAAAGCTTCAGTTCACTCCCTCATTGTTTGTTCTCCAAACAGAAACAATCTGCGAGGCCCCTGAACTACCCAGGGCAAAGAGGGCAACAAGAGTTGCATTAATAAATGAACTTTCTCCTCGGAACTGATGTTGTCTTTTCTTGTAAGTAGTAAAAGGTTTTAGCTCTTGTCTGTGGTGATATTGTCATTAGCATTGTCATAGCAACAGATAAACAAGGAGAAAGAGATGTGTAACAACTTTTTCCCCCCCCCTTTTTTTTAAAGACAGTCCAAATGTCTTACTAACAAGTAGTTTGGTGACAGAATTTAGCACAGTGAATGGGTTTATCTTTAAACATAATGCTCTTTTCCATTTTAACTGAGCATAAAATCGTATCTTTAGAGGATCGGCAGCAAGCGAGGCTTTGTGCCTCTTGAGCAGTTCCATGTGACATATGGTCTTTCCAAGCAGTAGTTTTATCAGCTGTGCACAGTAGCAGCAGATTTGAGCTAATGTTCCTGTGAAAACAAGGAAGGGTTTATCCAAAAAAAGCTGAAAAAAGGCGAGGAGAAAGGCACCTTTGCCCTGTTGCACAGAAAAAACAGGTGATATTTTACATCAAAGAGATGACATTCCCCCATGAATACGGCAGCCACTGCGAGTGACCAACTTCAGCACATGCACTGAGCAGGCTGAGGAGGACTTCAGGGACCTCTTTGATTCTCTGCCCACCCGTGCTGCTCCCATGTGCCACCCTGAAGCCTCAGATGGAGCAGTGTGGCTCTTGGAAACAAGGGGGACATCACTGCCCAGAGGGGCTGAGCCCCAGCTTGCCTTTTGTGGCCACGTCTCCAGGTCCCAACACAGATGCTTCAAATCTCCGTGGTGCACTGGCAGACAGCATGGGTGGCTTGTGAAAGGAGGAGGTGCTGAGCACCATCCTGCCCCCACACTCCCAGATCCTCTGCTTTACCTTGGGATGCGGTTTTGAGGGCTGTTTATGTAGTAGCTGGGCAGCAAGGAAGGGCAGCATGAGCCCTGTACACAAATACATATGTCCTATGTTTATTTTAATACTCAGCTCTGGCTAAATATTGGCCTTAAAATTATTTTTGAGCTCGCTGCCATCTCATCTGGGGACTCCTGCCACTGCTAGCGCTAGAAATGATCCCTGTAAGTTAATTGGTGCTGGCATAACAAGTGCAGGAAGAAGGCAAAATTAATGGATTGCAAAACGTTTCTGCATCTAGATAATTGTGCTACAGTAGTTGTGCACACACAGGATGCAAATAAACAAACATATGCTCATATGGTTATATTCTCACATACACATATTTATATTTACACTTACATTTGTATGCATAATGACATGAAACAACAGGTAACACAGTAGGGAAAATTGAAATGTAAAATTCTGGTGATAGCCAGAGATGGATGGCTGACCTTGTCAAATAGAAGGGAACTGCAGCTCCTGAAGGTATCTTTCTGTCTCTGAGCTTCCTTTGGGACAGTGGCACCATGCAGAGATGCTTACCCTGGGATGGTAACACCAGACCTTAAATATTGCATGCTCACAAAGGACACCATGGAATGCACACTGCACACAAAGTACTCCACAACAAAGTAAGAAGGGCTTTGTGCTGACCCAACAGAACTAGGTAACAAATGCAGCTTTAAAAATAGCTCTGTCTCAATAAAGGGTAATCAGTTCTTGCCTTTACTCTTTGTGTGAGATACTCTATAGACTTTATTTATTAGAGAGCACTCTGCAGAGCTGAAAGTAAGAAACAGGAAACACTAAGGATGGCAGTAGTGTTATAAATTCAGCTTGCATGTCAAGGAATGCTCAAAACTTAGCCAAACTGCAGGGTCATTTATTCATGTGACTTGCTTTACTTTCCTTGTTAACTCTTTGAATGAGATTTCAAGTGCCTCTGGTAAGAATTGTCTTTCAGCAAGTGCAGTGAAAACCCACAGTATTTCATGTGCATGATTTAGAATTTTTTTTTAATTGGAAAATTCAGAGAAACTTAAACATGGATTGAAGATACTAAGTTAAAGTGAGAGCTAACATCAACCCAAACCCACCAACATTTTCATGGAGAACAATTACTTAAGAAAAATGCTTGGTTTTGCTGTTCTCAGAGTCAAGTCTGTCAAGACACTGTGTTAATCCTGGGGACACTCTGTCAACCTTTCATGTTTATTCCTTCAGTGGGTTTTCATCTCCTTGTTTCCTGGCCCCTGAAAACAGGAGATAACTGATGGACCCCAGTCCCACCAGCTGCCCTGCCTTGTGCCAGTCTAGTGACCTTGCTGGGGTGGGCAGAACAGCTGGACTTAAGGCCAAGCTTTAAGCTACTGCTATTCTTCCTTTTCCAAATTTTTCTTGAACAGAATAGCAAGTTCTTTAAACTGAATTAGACAGGAAGGAGTAGAAACATCTTCTGCATCTCTTTTAATTCTTGGTGTCTTTGCAGCAGCTGTCAGTTTTAGTTTGCTCATCGATCATTCAGTTGAGGAAGAGCAAGGAGATGAAGGACCATTCACCCCTTGATGCTGTTAACAAGCCTGTCAGGCTCTGACAGCTTAAATGAGAGACATTTCATAAAATTATGAGTGAAATTTTAAATGTCTTGTTGAGGCTTACCACAAAATCCTTTGCTGTCAAATGAGCACTTGCAGTAAGTTGCTGGGGGTTTTTTTGAGGTTTTTCCTGACTCATCACTCTACTCCCATCAGAACCATCAGGTTTTTGGAGACATCTCCTTTTTGTAGGGGCTATGCTCTGCAACTTTAACACAAGCATTAACACTCAGTTTACCTGCTGACATTACTGTTGCACGTCTGTACTGTCATTTCTATGCATACAGCAGAAGGGCAAGGTGGTTTAGTGAACTCTTTAAAATGGACTAAGCTTCTCTGTTTCCCTATCAAATATCACTGCCTGATTTAAACTGACAGTATTTCACAACCAATTCAAGGTACTTCTCCTCCCCCTGCCATTGCCTGGGTGATCCACATGGTTTCAAGGTGATGCTTATAATAAGAGAGAGAGCATAAGCAGCCTTTGCCCAGGTGACTGCAAATCCCTTTGGAGCAGATAACTTTGTTTCTCGGTATACCCACTTTAGTGCCTGATCATCTATTGTATCACAAGAATAAAAGTGCCTCTAAGTTTGCTTCAAACAGAATAGGGATCTGTCTTTGAGCCAGTAGCCAAAACCAGATGCAATTTATAGCTGGCTGGGCAATCCATCAGCACTTAGGCTCCAGCTTGGGAAAATATTTTAAGTACCAGCTTAAGTGTTTGGTTCCATACGTTGATTTCAGTGGGGCAAACACATCTGCCCACGTGTGACTGGAACTGTGTGTGATTAAGTACATCGCTGAAAGAGTGTCATTAGTAAACCCCTGCATTTTAGCTGTATGAATTTGTCTGGGGATAAACATAAGAACAATTCTTCCTTGGCAGTTTCTTTTTGGTGTAGTCCAACGTAACCAAGATTCTCTTACTCTGCAATACTGATGGCATACCCTCGTGCATAGGTGACAGCACATTCCCAACATGGTATAAAGTTTAAAACTGATCTTTGCTGTGATGGTGTGTTGGTTTTTTTGGGGGGAGTTGTTTTTTGTTTATTTGTGATTTTTTTCCCCCCAGTTTTACTCCCCAGAATCTTCTAGAGACAATAGTATTGATCCTATGTGTTCAAACTATACAGGCAAGAGGAACCTACAGAGTTTCCTAATTTCTCACTCTGTTCTTATCTGCTGCCCTTTGTTGCCTGTGCTTTTTCCCATGCTCGAGAGTGAATATACTTTGTCAGACTTTCAGCATATTCTCCTGTCACACATTCTCCTGCTTGGAGATCTTTTGTTCTAATACTCTTGACATTTAAGCTGGGACTTTAAAGGTTCTTTCTCTTTACTTTATTCTATGATTTATTGATTGCTTCCAGCTTCTGTTTCCCTAAGCCTATTTCCTTTCAAGCTGTCTCACCGTCCCCACTTGTTATTTCATCTCTGGATACAAATAATGCTTTCCAATTTCAGTTTTAAAGCCACCACCGTGGCCCAGATTTTTCTCCCACTGGCTTGGCACAGCAGCACTTTTTGGTACCCACAGGGACTGAAAGGCACTGCAAATGATTAGGGGAGTCGTTGCTACTGATGAATATGTCGTGACCACACATTTACAAAGGGGCTGCTGAGCCACACTGTCCTCTTTGCTAGTGGTCCCTGTAGAAGTTGTAGGGACTACTCAGTGTGGGAAGTTGACACTCCAAAGTGAGACTCGAGTCAGCACTGGATGGGGAGAGCCCCTTTCCGAAAGGCTGAGTCTGAGTTAACACCGGAACAGCTGTGCTGCAGGGTGAGAGGGCTCCACCAGCACTTTGGGATCATCACACCTACATATTGTGGTGCAAATCCCGTGCTGGTCGCTGCCTGGAGGGAGAGAGCAGGTGGGGACAGAGTGGGGACTGTGTGTGTGCTCCCATCGGCACTCCTGGGAGGGGCTGTTCTGTGTTCCTCACCATGCTGTGGCCTGCCAAAAAAGGAGGCTTCCACTCACCAGGAGGACTAGTCCTAGCCTAAGAAATGAAGGAGCTGTATTAGGGGTGGGTCTCTGTGTGGGTCTTGACCTGGATTGGCTGCATCTCCACTTCCCTGCCATGATGTTGGCATATCTGTGTCCACCTTGGCAAACTATCCAAATAATTTTGAAATCTTCTGATGGGAGTGCAAAGCATTACTACCTTGAGGCAAGCTTTGAACAGCCTTCCTTCTCTGTCTCCTGCTCTTGTATGGGAGTGGACCAGAAAGGACCCTTGTTTTTCTCACAGAGCTTCTGGTGTTCTCATCTTGGGCCCTTTTATTTTCCCCCTGTGCCCAAGAGAGTGCAAAGATTTCCTGCTGCCACAGGAAGGCATTAGGCATTAAGGGGTACATTTTCCAAGGTAACAGCTGGTGCAGTAGACTGCTGAGTTTGGAGGGGCACTTTTGCCCACTTCCAGCTCTGACACGAGGAGGTTGTGAAGCAGACTGTAACCAATGGTCACATATAAAACATGCTCTAGTCAATTAACTAGTGGTTTTTCTGTCAGCCAAGATCCTGTGCAAATCAAGAGATATCAAGGATGTAGGAAATGATTGAACTCAGCTGAGAAACCACCTTCTGCTTGGGTTCTAAAGTAAATAAAGACCTTTTACTATTAAAAAAGAGCATTGTTCTTTACATTTTACCATTTTAATACAGATGAAAAATTAGATTGCCAATAAAATTTTATGAGAAGGGAAATTCTTTTTAGACATTTTATCTCAGAGTATTGATTTTGCTACTGTGAAGAAAATTACTCTCTAAAAGTTAATAAATAAAAGCAATCAAGGGTAGACTTTAAATCGTTTTAATTTAAAACCCTCTAACCTATACAATATTGGTAAGATTATGTTTTGAAAGAAAGAAGTAACTTGCTTATTTTCCTACATTTAAATGCCAGTAAGAAGATTTTAAATGGTGCAGAGCTGGTCTTAGGTATGTGTTAGTCTATGAGCACAAGTCCTTATTGATATGTGAATAGAGATGAGTGAATCTCTGGTTTGCCTGTCAGAACACCTGATGCACATACCTGCAGGATGTTACTCTGGCTCATTTTATGTGCAGCACACCAAAGGCCTTTGTTGTCCCACAGCCTGGAACTGCTTTTTACCTCACACTAAAAACTCAGCCAAAACCACTACAGCCGAAGATTGAGAGATGTCTAAACTGTAATAACTGTGCTTTCATTAACGTTTCATTAACACCAGCAACTTGGCAGTTATGCTTCTGGTAGGCAAAAGGATTTTACCAAACCCAAATATTAGTAAGAAATACTTCTGCTGTGGCTTTGTGCATATGTGTGTGTGTATCCACACATGTCCATGTATATTATACACACAAACTTGCCTTTCTCTTGGGCAACCCTACAATGATATTTTCTGAGGAATAGGAAATGGAATGAACAACTAAGGCAAGACTGTGTTTTTTATTTTTCAACAGTGGGAATAGTATTTGTCAACTCTGTGGCTAGAAATATTGTGCTGAGAGTCCTCAGCAAGTTCCCATTGATTTTCTCATTTCAGAGTCTCCATAAAAGACAACAACAAAGAAGTCAAGATATTTCAAGGTGATATATTCTCCTCGTATAGGAGGAATTTTATTTTTTTTTTTTAATAGAAGCCATTGGTTTGTTACTTCCAGGTTGCCTGGAGAATTGCCTCAGAGCATGTTGCACTTCCTTAGGGCTCTGATATCATCCACAGGGTCCCAGTGCTCTGCCAGCTCCAGAGGCACCATAAGAGTGAGGGAGTCTGTGTTGGACCCCCATGAGTCAGAGCAATGCTCTGACACAGGTTTTAACAGTGTTCTCCTCAGATGAATTCAAGGGAGACAAGCTCAGGAGCTGACAAGCACAAATAAATCCCTGAGAGAATGACCTGGTAGTTTGTGTGTGTGCCTCTTTCCTATTTAATTTTCTTTTGGGAGTGGCTACTTGTCTTGTGCTGTTGTGGCCTTGTTTTCTAATCTCACAGATGCCTGCTGGATACTCAGAAGAAGACGGTCACTTTGGGCTCTTTCCCATAAGCCATGTCCCCAAGTAAGTTCTCACACAGAGAAAAGAAATCCAGGACAACAAAGATATATCAGTGAAAAGGTTCATTTAGAGTAAAAATTTGGTGGAGATTAAAATAGGGCAAAAGTTCAAACGAGAAGGAGCCACTGCCAAGCAAGCAAGAATCTTGGCAAAAAGGAAGGAAAAGAAACATTGGTTTAAAAGGCAAGTAACCATGGCGAGGCAACAGCTCAATGCTAGAATCTGGTTAGGAACTAATATCACACAGAGCTGTGATTGTTTATTCAAGGCTGGCCCATGGGAGAACAGTTGTCTCCGATGAGTGTTCTCACAGCTTGGATCCAAAATTATAACTGCATTTTTTTTAAAGCATCCAGCAATTCTTCACTGCCCATTTACTGTTAGACAAAAGCAAAAGAAAGGAGCCAGTTTTTTCTTAGTGTCCCTTGTGTGTTTAAGGCACAGCTTTACATATGGAAAGGCGTTTCATGTCAGCTGTTGAACCACTAACATGCTATTCTGCAGCAGTTGCCAATGGAAACTGTTGATATATTTTCAGCACCTCTCCCAAGTTTCAGAAGAAACTGGAAGCACTGTATGGTGCAGGGATGTTTTGTCTTGTGTGGGTTTTTGGAGGGTGAGAGAAGAGGTCTTGCACCTCTGAGTTGCATTACTGTGGTTGGGACACAAAGCAGCTAATGGACTGTGGGAGCCAACAGCTGTGGAATTAAGTTTAGGCATGAAATAAAAATAATGGCAGCTTTGATACAAGTAATAATTTACTGAAGATGTTTTGTGGCTATCAGCAAACTCACAGCATATGCACACATCCATACACCTGCTGGACTTGTGCACCTGTTGTCCTACAAATAAATCAAAAGGGAAAAATGGAGGCGTCCAATGTTCTTCTATAAATAAAAGATGATTAATATCATTATAGTGACAAACAGGTATTGGCAGCACACAGAAAGAGTGGAAGATTGTCATCTAATTTGTGCTTTTGTTTCAACATCCAGATGAGCTTGGAATGGATATGCAGTGCTAGAGGGCACAGCTGCAGCCCGGCAGATGAGCAGGTCAAATTCATCTCTCACTGTAAGTCAAAAGGAGCTCAACCAAAGCAGGAATTTTCACGGAAATGAACACAATCTGATTTTTCTAAGGACTGGAGGATTTTATTGCTTACACTTTTTTTATTGCTCACAGCTTCTTGGGGTAAAGTGAGTTACTGGATCTGCAGGTCTCAGCATTTTGGGAACCTGACTTTGCAGCTAGTCTTCTGAGACCTGTAGGTCTGCATGGAAGGTCTCTTTTTGGAATTAGCATGCACATCCTTAGAAAGACCTAAATCACCACATTTGCACTTTGTGGAATCATTTGCACATGTCAGAGGGTAGCTTTGAATATTGCTGGAGTCTTTGGTCTCTTCAAGCCAACAGGGCACATGAAAATTGCTGTGTAGACAACTTCAAAGCTCCTGTTTACCCACAGACTAATTAAAATTTCGGCAATAGAAGAACAGCATCTTTGAACTTTCCTGCTTCAGAGCTGGCCAAGCTGGCTGGCAAGGTGATTTTGAATTTTTTTTTTCTCTTCTTAAAGGGGAGGATTGAATTCTAGAGGGTAAAGCTGAAGTATTTCTCTTGCCCCTGTCCTGCTGTTCTCCTCCTCTCCCCAACGTCATGCCCTTGGATGCAGTCCAGTCCTCTCCACCATGGCAGCTAGAGGACTATGGAATTGCCCCTACTGGATTCAGACCCCCGGTAGGCTGAGAATGCCACTTTGGGCAAATCATCTTTATATTGGTGCCTTTTCTTGTTTTATGAGACAAGACGCCTGTTCTAAGGTACGATTTATTTCAATGTGTTTGTGGCATCTGAGGGGTGTTTTCACCATTCCTGAGTAAATGTAGCATGAATTAGGGGCAGAGAGACTGAGGGTTCTGTGTCTGATACTGCTGCATTTTCCTTATGTCTTTGCAGTTCCAAGGAGCATCTCCCCAAACTCACAGCTGCCAAACTGCTACAGCACATTAGAGAGATATGCATAGTCTTCTATTCAGTTTGCTTCTTTGCCTGTCATCTAGAATGATATCGCTCAGAGCAGGAGCCCCTGCTCAGCCTTTCTGTATGGGAAAATCACAACCTTGTCTTTTTGTGGTGCTCTGCATCCCATCTGCACTGTGCTAATCTCCCAGTGTCAGACCCTGTATCCCTGGCACATCAGTGGAGCTGCACAGGAAGAAGGGAATTTGGCACTTTGGGTTTAGCCATTTAGGAGCTCAGAGGTCTTCAGCAGCACAGAGGCTTTACATTTATCTTTATTATTCTATGTACATTGCAGGGGGCAGATCAGCAATGACCACATTTGATGCCGTGCTCCTGTGCAGGGCTAAATCTGCTCTCAGATTCTCTCTGCACATCTCTGAGCTGTCAGGAAGATCCCCGTGCTGTCTTTCATATTCACAGCCTGATCCAAAAGACACCGAGTCCCTCTCTGGGCAGATATATCTCTGCTGGAAGCAGATGCTTGTGCAGAAATCAGGAGACAATCCAAAGCAGACGTGAAGGAGAACTTGGCCACTGTCAGTGTCTGAAGGTGCTGGAGATGAAGAGATGTTCCTCTTTTGTGGTATTGTTCTTCCCTTTGCTGTCGGTGGCAACCTTTGGATTGTGTGAATGGAGTGAGCACACCTTGTCACTCTTTGTCCTGGTTAGAGTAGTCAGGACCAGTTTGTCACTGGGTGGGTGTGTAATTCTAAGCCCTCTGTGTCACTGTCTCATGGACTGCTCACAGTGGATCATTGTGATGATCCACTCACCCCCTCAGGATACAAGATGAGTGTTTAGGAACTTCTGTGAGATAAGGAAGGTTTACTGTCTTCACAGCAATGACTCAGGTGTGAGAACTCCCCTCCAGGGTGCCACCAGCACCTTCACACCCACCTGAGGGGTCATGTCTGCTCAGGGGATGCCAAAAATAAGCCCTGATTGACCTCACGGAGTAAATCACCCCTTGTGAAACTCCCCACCCTGGGGGAGGGACTGGGCGTTCCCATCTGAGCCCAAACATAGATCAGCTTGGGGTTTTGGGACTGGGGGGATCCAGAGGAGGAGGAGAACCTCACCAGGACAGCGACTGCCACTCCCAACTGGACTGACCATCATCTTCACCAGCAGGTTCCTTCTCTCTCTTCTTCTGTATCAGTGTATTTATTGTGATCTTTTGATTAAATTGTTATTCTGACCTGCAGTCTCATTCTGAGTTGGATCCATTTCTCCCGCTGGTTTACCTTTAAACCAGCACACTCTTCCTTGATAATTGTCACCTTCTCCACCATTGTCAGGGATTCTCAATCCACATGACTCATGTGATGTGAGCAAATATTGCCTTGGTTGGAATTATTTTTGTTGCAATCACCTTTGAATGTTACTATAGTAATATCTCTGGTGTTCCTTGTCAAGGAACTGTCACAGACAATTTCATAAACCTTTTATGCAGCTACAGTGCAAGGAAAATGATGCATTTATTTTACTATTATCCTTGCCTGTAAATAAAAAGGATATTTAAGATAATTGCATCATAAAGAGAGAATACAAAGATGCCGAAATCAAACAGGTTAAAAATGAGGAAATAATGAAATTAAGGTTGAGATTATCTCTCTTGCTCAACCTTTGCTGGTGTGAACTGGAGCCCACAGAGTAAGGAGAGGACAAAGTGTGGAGGTACAGGATGGGATGGTGCACAAAGGGGAAAGAACTGAGGGAAGGAAGCAGTGCAAAGAGAACCACTGGAGAAGGGAGAAGAGGGCAGCAGGCAGCAGGGGCGTGGCCTGCAGTCAAAAATATTGACACAAACAAGTACAAGAAGCATTTTTTAGCACTGTAGGAGGATGAACTTACAGGCAAATTCTGTTTTATTTCTTTAGACAGAAGTAGGACCTGATGCTTGACGGAGCAAGCAAAGGTTCTGTCTGGTGACATCCCTTGTGCCACCCAGCTGAATTTTCTCCTTCAGATGGAACCACAGTTTATGTGGGTAGTTGTTGTTGCATCCTGTCCTGCAGGATGAGAGGGGTGGGAAGCCTTTTGTCAAAGTCACTTTCACCAGGACAAAATTCCAACACCCAGGGCCAAGAAACCAACCTGAAGCACTTAGTTCTTGAACAGTTTAACCTCAACCTTTTTTTTTTTAACAAAAGTGTGCTTTTTCTTTTTTTCTTTTTTCTTTTTCATTTTTCTTTTTTCCTTTTTAATATTTTAATTTTTTCCCATTTCTAATTCCTTTTTAATTTTTACTTATTTTAATTTCTCCTTTTTCCTTCTTTCCTTCTTTTCATTTTATAAATTTTTATTTTTTTCCATTTCTGTTTCCTTTTCCTTTTTTTCCTTTTTTCCTTTCTTCCATTTTCCCCAATATTTTTACTTTTTTCCTTTTCCCGTTTTACTATTTTGTGGTATTTTTTTTTATTATTAAAAATTTATTTTCCCCAAATTTCCTAATTTTTTAAATTTCATTTTTTCAGTTCCGGTTCCTCTTCTGCTTCCTTTTCCCGTTTGTTTTTTTTTTTAATAGATTTTAAAAGATCCATAGGGTCTAGAGCAAAAAATAACGTTGCTTTTTGACAACATATAAATACCAAGCTGTGTAGGAAGATGAGTGTATCACAGCATTGATAAGTGCCCTTGAAGCAGTAGGTTTTCAGCAAGTGTCCATCTTATTGACTTGTCTCCATGCGGGCACTTGCATGTGGAGCTGTGAGAAGGAGCATGTACCATCCCTTCCTATTACCTGGAATTGAACCTCACAAGTGGATGTTTCCTCCGGGTCAGCCCCTTGACATTGCCATGACTTCTGTAAGATGTTTTGGGGAGTCCTCCCCCTTGAGGAACTGCTGAGCACAGTGCTCTAATATAAAGGTTTATGTTTAACACTGGGGCTATTTGCAAGGCTGTTTGTAGGAAGACATGCAGTGTGGGATCAGTGATCATATATCTCAGCCTCAGAGTGTCATTAAAACTCAACCTTTTTGTAGTGCACTGTTGTGAACATTTATGATCAGGCCATAAGAAGAGAAGGGAGATAATGTTAATGAAGGTATTTAGGATGGTGCCATCTACTTAGGCTTCCTACAGAAGAGAATTTCCTTCCAAAAGGAGATTGAAAACAGAGCAGATTCAATACCTGACCTTCAGTTAAGGTGCAGGTTTGGGGTCCAGAGAGGTTGAAAAAGGAGAAAGCAAACTGTGAATGCAGAGAAACCCGAACCTGGTCTCAGAACTTTGAATTATTACTAACACAGCAAATGATTTTAGATTTGTTGTGAACATTTTAGTAGGACTGTGGCAACTTTTAAGCTAAGAGAGATTATTTTTTTGTCTTCACAAGAATGTAGCTCCAATATGATTCACTTCACCTATGGGCATCTTAAAAGAAAATTCTGCATTCAGTGGGAGGAAAGACAAACTCTTAACTTGCATGCANTTTTTTCTTTTTTTTTTCTTGTTTTTGGTTTTGACATTTTTCGTTTTTCCTATTTTAATTTTTATTCTTATTTTCGGTTTTTTTTCCCTCTTTTTTTTTCATTTGAAATTTTTTTCGGTTTCCACTTCGGCTTCCTTTTCCCGTTTTAATTTTTCCTTTTTTAAAATAATTTCATTTTCCCTAATTTTTCTATTTTCCCTTTTTTTTTACATTTCATTTTTTCCACTTCCGTTTCCACTTCCGGTTCCTTTTCCTGTTTACATTTATGTTTTTCTGGTTNTTCCACTTCCTTTTCGTGTTATAATTTTTTGTTTTTGTTATATTTTTTCCATATTTTTCTATCTTATTTTAATTTTATTTTTTCTGATTCCACTTCCGTTTC
>VXAU01000239.1:0-110038 GCA_013399695.1 Formicarius rufipectus
TCCTTCTTCTGCACTGTAGTTGTGTAAAGCTCTCACTTTACCTTGAAGTATGCTTTGGTAACCTGATGAGTAATTTTCTGGCTTGTCCAGGGGGTCTGGAGAGTAGTAAAATAAGGAGAATGCAGTGGTGCCTAAAGATTCAGGCCATCTTCTAGAGACCTTTACTTGGCCTACTATATGGGATTAATCCTTTAGTAGGAATATCAGAGTGCAACATACAGTTTGTAAACATTTTAAATCAATTCGTCCCTTATAACTACAGTCTGCCATTCTTCCCACCACTGTAGGACTGCACATATCTGACACAGAATAGGTGTCAAAGTCCTGTTCTGGGATTAGATGTCAAAGGTTAGAATTGAACTATAAACCTCTATCAGATACCTGAAATACCCAGTGTATGAGCCTCTGTTGCAAGTATCTACTTTGAACCTTTTCTTCTCTATAATTTCTAAATTAATTAAGACCAGTCTCTCCCAATATTGTTCCATATATTTTTAATTGTTCACAGCATGGAAAATTCTGGAATGCAGTGTCTGTTGGATCTTATTTGGTAACAGCTGCAACATCCAGAAACAATCAATATTAGTTTCACATTTATCTTTGCTGCATGATAATATCTGCTAGTTCTGATCTTCCCAACAACTCCAAATATTTCAGTTTCTTTAAATTTCAGAAGTGGCTGACTCATTGACATAAATAGGTGCAATCCCCAGTGAGCACAACTGCATATGAAGTGCAGGCTCAAAACACTTGGAACACTGCAGTGGAAAAATGTTATTTTAATTACAGAAGCTACAACTGAGATGAGAGAAGCTGAGCACAAGCCCATGGCTAATACCATAGTTACAGAAGCAGAAGAAACATGGTGGTTTATAACATCCTGAGGAATAATTGGTTCTTCAGTTATTCAGTGGCAAGTGACAAGCAAATCCAGGTTTGAAAGGTGACTTTAGCACTCAGTTTCTACAGTTAGAAAAAACAGGAATAAAGATACTCACAGTAACAGCAGGCTTTGCAGCCACAGTTTTCCAAACATTACAGAAGGGAGAAAATGATCAACCCTCTTTCACACAAAGGTGACAGACATGTATCCTTGTCTTTTTAAACTGTGTCTTCCCAAAGCCCAGACACACAGTCCACTGCTAGCTGTATGTCACTGATCTTTGCCTCAGAGCTGCCAATCCTTGAAAGGTCTGGGAAAGAAGAGGACAACCTCTCCCCTAGAAATCTATGCTATCCAGGTCCCCCTTGAATATCTCTTGAACTGTTCAGCCACTCTTCTTCAAATGTGAGTAACTGAAGCACCACTGTCTTAATTCTAGGGCAAATTATCCTTGTTTTCTTTCACCACTGGAGGAACCAAAGAGAAGTATGCAACCAGAGGTGATGTTCGCTATCTCCTGTGGCCCATGCAGGTATAATATATGAATATTCGGTTACAGTTTCCTTTAATTTTTACAATTCCAGTTATTTTTAACAAATGTTTTATTCTTCATTTTATATGAAATACAGTAAGAAATAATTATTAACTCCCCCACTCTAAGCTCCTGCAGGTTATAAACTGGGCCCTAAAATCCTGAGATAACTTCTAAAAGTCTAAAGAGGTTTAAAGCTGTTTTGTGCCCCATCCTCCACATTGGAGTCTGCAGAAATTTTATTGTCAGTCTTTTCAGTTCAATCCAGTATTACAGGATTTTTTTAGCTCAAGCAAACAGGATTTCTGTTCCCCATGGTTACCTGATTGTTACCTGATTCCTGTAGGATTCAGAGCAGGAGGGGAGTCACACGTGGTCTCCTACCCATGGCAATTCCCACCTGCCTGACCATGAGGAGCTGTCCAGAGCTTACAAATAAAAGTGACAAAATGGTAAAGCGTGACATCAAATTCAGAAATATACAGAGGACAAATGACAAGTTGAGCTGATTCCACAGACACTGGACTTCATTCAGGATCATTTGGCTAAGCCACAAGCTAAAGGTTTCCAAAAAAACCCAAATATAAAACCCCACGTTGGAAGTAGATGAGGAAAACACTGCCCTTCGGGAACAATCTGGGAAAGTTCAGCCAGAATAATGAACTTTAGGCTGTCTCCTACAAATTTACCAGCATAGTGCATCCAAAGAGAACAGTTCTGGTGGTTTAACTGCATTTCCCTTCTTCTGATAAATGCACAGATTTAGAAAACCTGATCCTGGGTTGCAGAAAAAGTTTCAGATTTAAATTTTCCACTTGCTTGACTTGAAGGTAAATATTTCCCAAAGCATTTCTTTCTTTATTTTCTTCCAGCATGGAATCATGCACTTCTGTGGTGTCAAAGTCCTTGAACCTCACATCTGTTATGCTCCAGAGCATGTTTCTGAGGAGAAGAGGAAGGAGATGCTGACTGCATGGACCCAGCGCCTGAAGACTCTTTGGAAGGAGGAACCTATAAACTGCTCTCCTGAGTGGTATTTCAAGTAGTGTTCAGGTACAGGACTGCAGAGAGAAGATCTTTTTTCTCCATTCTTTTGGATGCTCTACCTACATACCTGAATGCTAATTTCCTAATTCAAAGGTATTTTAAGAATCTGGAATATGACAGCTAGCAGATTAACCACCAATACAGCATTTTTCTTCCTCTATTCCCATTGGATTCTGTTTATGGATGGGTGCAAAATTCTTTGTTAAAGCTCTCCTTGCTCATATAAACAGTGATATTATCCTGCCTACTTGTGTGTGATAACACAATGTGGTATTTAATTGCTGCTTGTGAAGCAGTCAAATACATGGCCAAGGTTATTTTAACAGTTTTTGTATCAGCTGCCACAGTTTTTTTATTTACCTGGGAATATGCTGCCCA
The DNA here is from genome assembly GCA_013399695.1 of Formicarius rufipectus. Classification (NCBI taxonomy): domain Eukaryota; kingdom Metazoa; phylum Chordata; class Aves; order Passeriformes; family Formicariidae; genus Formicarius; species Formicarius rufipectus. The sequence continues at coordinate 2,841 of VXAU01000239.1, forward strand.
CACTCAAACCAGTCATTTAAAAGGAGTGGTCATGAGAGTTCCAAACTTGTGCCTTTGAGCTATGAAGCCAAATTGTGAGAAGTGCAAATGGATGTACAGTTGTTCAGTGACTCTGAAGTTGGAAAGCCTCGTGGACAGTCTTAGGCTTTCCACATATTTACAAAGCAATGTTAAAGCTAACACAGATACCAGGAAAGGGAAAACACATATACAAATATTGTATAGTGGTATGTGCAGGTATTGCCTTTCTTTGTGGAACACAGTTCCCATTTGTAAAACAAGCAGGGTCCTACAATCAAAGGGACATCTATCTTTTGATTGTACTAAGTGAAGACAAAAAGGACTCCTGTGTCCATCCTGCCCCTTCACACCAGTCAGTGTTGGTGTTTAGGTCTGGAGGGCTTTTGGATGTCCTCCAGCTTCAGAGACAAGAGGCTTCCTTGCAGATCTCCAGCACCAGCAGCTGGCCAGGCAGGATGCCTACTTGAAATCTTACAGGACCACTGTCTGTCTATGAGTCAGGATCTAGAGCGACAAAAGGACTGTCTGGCTCCCAACATCCATGATTTTTACCTTGAACTATAGAGGGTTTATTTTTGTGCTTGAGAGCTGTTAACCCTGTTTGTGTATTCAGAACCCACATTAGGGGTGGGTGGGTTTCTCACTTAGTGACCCTATTTCTTGCTTTGACCAGCTCACCTAACAGCTGTCTTTGCACTTTGGTGTTAAAAGAACGAGATCCAAATAAGAAACATTGTCCTGAGTCACTGTCAAATGACACTTAGTTCTCTGCATACAGCGTGTGCATGTGCCATACCTTCTTTGTGCCAGTGTTGTCACACCCCAGCCTTACAGTTCCTTAAGGGCTATGTGGATGATGATTATGCTGAGCCCAGACTCTGCAGTGGCAGTGCAAGCTGATCCACCAGACTGGGAATTTCTACCACAGGGAAAGACTTCCGTGTTCCTGTTTTGTCTGGTATGAAGTGAAGGGCCCCCTCCCGCAGAGACATTGCCCAGGAAGCAGTGCTGCCCTCAGATGTTGTAGATGTCAGGTGTGTGAGCCAAAGTCTTTTGGTTACACAAGGGTGCTGCTTTTGCAATGCTGTGGAAGCCAGTCTAATGTGCAGGGACTGTGGGTGCTGTGCCAGGAGTTACTGTCCTTGTCCTGACATGCTTACAGTGCCTGCCATGCAGCGCACTGCTGGAACGTATGTGTGTTTCGACACAGGGCTTTCCAAAACTCAGAGGAGAATTTTATCACATGGAAAACGATCAGAGGGTGGTCTGTGGTTAATAAGGAGAGAGAAATGAAGTGGTAGCATTGGTTTCTTAGTAGTACAGGAAATGCTACAGCCATTTTGAACTAAAGAATGATGGTCTTGCTAAACCACATTATGCTAAAAGTCAAGTGTCATCCTGCCAAAATGGCATTGATTTAATCAGAATAAAACTCGAATTAAGTAAGTAACTCATAGCTGTATTTCAGACTGGGGGGAAGGGCACACGGGCAACATACTTCCCTCTTCCATTTAGTCTGGGGATCTGTTTTTTTTTGCCAGTGGTCCTTCTCTCCCATGTGTAGGCAATGCTCTGGTCTTTTTCTCTGACAATTTGTTCCAGAAGTCATAACTGATTTCTTTTATTTGATATTCTAAAATGGTAGGTCAAACATGCCTGCAAATTCAGAGAAATACAGGGAAACAAACAGATCCTCATCTGAACTGTGTTACAAAGGAGCCTCATAGGATAGAGAAATCAAGACTGATTTCTTTCAGTAAGGTGCCTTTAATCCAGGTTTACCAAAAATAAAACAAAAACAAAACACCAAAACAAAACAAACAAAGGAAAAACAAACAAAACCCAAAACAAAACAAACAAAACAAAAACCAAACAAACAAACAAACAACAACCAAAAAACCCAAAACCTTTAAAGGCAGGTGTAGATAGTTCATTCTGTGGTTTAATATTTCATTCCTGGAACAACTCTACTGAGGTGAGCTGCTTGCTTATGGAGGAACATACTTCGTTAGACAAGTTATCAAAAAATTGTGCTGGAAAGAGGAACAATCAATAACAAATGGCATGCATAATACAAGTACTGCTTCCTTTTTTTTTTTTTCCTCTTTTTTTTTATTTTTTTTTCAAGAAATATCCTATTATGTTATTAGGTATTCTAAAGCCTGAAGAGCCTATGCTACATTGAAGAGATACAATTCAGTGCTGGATAATTGTCTCCTTATTCTAAAAGTATTAAAATACTCAGTTAAAGCAGCTTGAACACACAGGAATTCCAACCTGCTTGGAAAATGTAGGAAGGAGACAGAAGACCAGTTTATTTCAAGGATTGTGCAGCCAAAATACCCCAGAGCTGTTTCTGAATTGACATTGATGAAATGAGAAAGCATTTTGTCAACAAAACAAAGACCTAATGAGCCTGCCCACACAACAGATTGTAACACCTGAAAATTCTGTTGTACCCCAGTGAGATGTGCAGAGCAAAGGTGGCTCTTTACTGAAACTTAGTAAGAAGCCAAGAAGAAATGAAATCCTCTCAATATATGCTACAAGTACACTCTTGTATTTCTGTCACCTGTTGCTGATCCACAGCTCGGCATCTAGGGGAAACTTCAGGTGGTTGTCTTCTGAACTTAACTACAGTGAAAATTTGTGGCAATTGTGAAAATTGAAATTGTGAAAAATGAAATTACAAAAAAATAAAAATTGGGTGTGGAGCCCAAAATTAAAGTTTCAACATTAAATCACCTCCAGACCTGAGAACCTCCTGTGTGAGGGAACTATCATTCCTGCTGGGCCAGGCAGAGTGTTAAGGAAGGGACAGCCAGAGCATGGTTATGCTCTCAGGTCCCTACAGAATTTTGGGACTCATTGGAGACATGGAGAGGGAAAAGCCTCTAAAGCGATACTTGGCAGCAAATTACAGGTGAAGAGGAAGGAGAGAAAAATGTTAAACCTCTGCTTGGAAAGCTTACCACTACAATACAGCATTTAAAGTCAATACCAGGAAAATACACGCAAAGTCACCTTCCCATTATGACAAAAGCTCACTGTGGCTGGATTTTCCTTAAAGACTAAGGAGGTAGCCTTGGTCTAGTACTATGGTGCTTTTTATTCATCAGCCCCTACAATTTTTCCAGTAGTGCAATGAAACCTGCAAATTTCACACACAGCAATTTTCATGCTGCTGGCAAACAAACAAACAAACTGCATGTCAAGCATGTGATGTCTAAATGCCAACAAATGAATGCCAATTTCTGCCTTTCTTTGCTAGTGCTGCTTGGCCAAACACCATTGAATGAGAAGGAAACCTTTTTAACTACACAACTGTTATCAATTCAGCCATCTTTCTTCCTGCCTTCAGCCCATGCCTTCAGCTCCATACACAATGCAATAGTCAAAAACACAAAACCCAAATTACACCAAAACAAAACCCTTAGAAATAAAATGTTATAAAAAGATTTCTGTAACGTTTGGGATTGCAGAAGACCAATACTGCATGATTGGCCCACCAGAGACACCATATTTGCATATTTGCATTTGCTCTGTTTAGCTGACAAATGCCCCAGACTGTCTGGACAGCAGGTCAAATACACTCTCCATGCAATGTGCTTGGACACAAAAGGGCTGTGCACAAACTGTGATGAGCTTAGTTTGGCAACCTGGGATTCCATCCTACTATACAGTAGGTGTGATCAGCTCTTGCATCTGGAGCTATTGGAGCACTGAACTCCCATTCTATCTCAATATTGGCTGAACAAGAGTCTGCAGAAAAAGGGGATGCGCTGACCATATGCTAGTTCCACTGCCATCTCTTTTTTTTTTTTTGGGGGGGGGGGGTTGGGAGGGGGGGGGGATGTTTGTAATTTGGGGTTTTTTGGGGGTTTTTTTGTTTGTTTTTTTTGTTTGTTTGTTTGTTTTGTGGTTTTTTTTGTTTTGTTTTTTTTTTTGTTTGTTTGTTTTTTTAAATAGGAAACGACTAAACAGTATTGTTTGGGGCAGATCTGCATAAGAAGCTGCTTATCAAGTTTGTCCAAGAAGGTGTAGAAAATTGTCTCAATATCCAGAAAGAAAACTACCTATTGATCACCAAGGCTGCTTTACCTCCCCAAAACCGCAGGTGCCCGCATCCTACTGTTTCCAAAGAGACACTTTTCTGAAAGCTGGAGGGCAGGATCCCGTGGCCCGGCAGATGTGCGTGCCGACCAGCAGAAGGCACAAATCCGACGCTGCCTTCCGGCAGAGGCGCAGATAAGAGCGGGTGGGTGGTTTAGGATTTCACATACTGCGCCGCAGTGGGAAACGAAGGACGAGTTCTGTATTGCAGAAGACCCGAGAACCAGAATAATAACAATAAACCCCCCACAGACGATGTGGGTGCCACTTGCGGTCACAGCGGCGGGGACCCGAGCGGAGCCGGAGCCGCGGCCGCGGGCGGCGCCGATCCCGCTCCCGATCCCAATCCCGATCCCGCCCCCGCTGGCGCTGCCCCAGGACCCGGGCGAGCAGCGGGGCCGCCGGGAAGGGCGGCTGCTAGCAGGAAAAGGTGAGGGCTCCCGGCTCGCACTGAGGCCGAGAATTCGGGAGCCGCTCCGGGATCGCTTTCCAGAGGGCGGCACGAGCCCGGGAGCGGCGCGATGCCATCGGCCCGAGCGCAATTCCCGCTGCAGGGCCCGGGCCGGGAGCCGGGAGCACCATTCCCTCTCCCTGGGAATGCTGACGGCCCTCCCGGCCTGTGCAGGAGAGTGCGCGCACACACACACACACACACACACACACACACACACAAGATGGGACATTCCCACTGAACAGCCTCTCTCCCGGTCCCGATGCTTCTCACGGGAGAATCTCTCGTTTCAGTGCTCAGACTGTAGCAGATTCTCTGGATAGAAGCTCCCCAGCGCTCCCGGACAATGGCAGGTAAGAGAAAATGCCAATGGAAATGCTGCTCATTCCAGGCCTGGGCAAAGGGCTTCACTGCCGTGTTTAGATGGGACAGCAAAGCCTTACTTTTTCAGAACACTGAAATTACTTCAGTAAGTGATGCCTCGGAAAACTCCAGTCTCCCCAAATACCGAGTCCAAGAGCCCTCAACTCCAGCGAAAGGGAATTTGCAGAATCAATAGATTTCAATCAATCAGTCAATCAGTCGCCACCTCTAGGAGCTTGTGGTATCTCCAGCCACAGAGCTCCCTGTTTGCTGAGAGAAGGCAGGAAGAGCAAAGCAGTAAAGAGGTCACTGCTCCTGGTATTCCAGAGCAAGGTATGGGGCAGGGGTTTAAAGGCTTTATATGTATCTTGAATTTATGACAGTGTTTGACCCGCAAGTTTGAATAATGTTTTTCACAAAGCTCTTGTTTCATGGGCACTGTGCACCCTGAAAAAGGAATCACTGCTTGTAAATTAGGTTAAAAATGAGTTGTTGTTTCTTCAAGCATTCAGCTCAGGCTGTGCTAGTTATCCCTGACATCCTAAATCTGCCTCTTGCTTAGCAGGTGGTGCTCTGGGATGCACATCCAGAAGCTGTGTTGTGAAAGGACTGAGCTCAGGAGATGCCTGAGTTTTTGTGCTAGCAGTCAGGAATGAAGACCTGCATGTTTTGTAGATCCAGTAATTTTAAAAAGTCCCTGGGAATTTCTCCCTTTACAGAAAGGGAGAAGCAGTATACACAACTGCTACCCCATACACAGTGTTTTACCTTGTTTTCACTGATGAGTGATTATTTTAAAGAGAAATACTAACATGGCCTATGCTTAATAAAACTCTGAGCTAGTAAATTCCTGTACACCTTTTTACATCCCTTTAAGAAGCTCCATCTCAAGATATCCACCTGGCTACTGAGCTTACCTTGAATCCACTTTGGCAGCAGCTTGAGATACACTTGACAGCTTCCTCTTACCTCTGAGAAAAAATCCTGTCACTTCTTATTGAAGTCATGGTTATAATGCTGAAGTGAGACAGTGGCATCTTAAACACCTACCCCTATATTGTCACTTGTGCAGGATTGAACTGGAAGATGAGGGGGTCCCACACTGCAGCGGAAAAATGCTCTGAGCTCTCAGAATTTGTTTCTACAACACTTGGAGGGACTATAGACTGGCACTGCTTTTAGGAGAACAGTGGAATCAGACCAGCAGAAATGTTGCCTCAAGGAGGAGCTGTGTAGTGCTCATGTAGAGCAGTGTGCCATGCAATGGAAAACAATCACTTCCACGGAGTTCCACCCAGAAAAGCCCAGTGTGGCACTAAAATTCTGGACTGGGGCCATTCGGAGATTAGTGCCTCAGGAGTCCCTCATTGCTGCTGAGTAGGAGTCAAATCCCACCATTGTCCCTCTGTTTCCACAAGTTTTGTACTGCTTAGAAAACACATTACAGGAAAAGGAAGGACCAAGCCCCAGTTCCACAAATGATCCTGTATCTGCCTCCTATATTCCTCACTGTCTCCTGGTTTTCTTTCTGCCTCCAGGGAAGAAGGTCCTGATAGTCTATGCACACCAAGAGCCCAAGTCCTTCAATGGATCTCTGTTGAGGATTGCTGTGGAAGAACTGACCAAGCAGGGCTGCATTGTCACGGTGTCGGATTTATATGCAATGCATTTTGAGCCAAGAGCAACAAGAAATGACATTGTGGGTGAGACTAGCCAAAATACATCTTTAGCAACAAGATTGACTTGTAAGGTCCCCTTTAGGTAACAGAAGGCTGAAAAAAGGCTCCCTGGAGCCTTCTCTCTGCTGAACAACCCCAACTGTCTCAGTCTGCCTGCATAGGAGAGGTGCTTGGATCATCAAAAGATTAATAAGAAACTTCTTTCATTAATAAGAAACTTCTTCATGATCAGACATCTGCATTTCTAAAAGTCCACTCCTGAACATGAACTTTGCCTCCCGGTGAGATTACTGAGGGAGAGAAATGCATTAGCACGTGCCCACAATCAGGCTCTGAAGTTCATTTCTCATGGGGAAGAAATGTCTTCAGATACTCCTCTGTGACTTGTTAGAGTTCAGTTCATGAGGCTACTGCTTCTGCCTTCTGATGGTTTGCCAGTTAAGCTACAGAATGAATGTGTATACCTGATTCAGACATCCTTGAATCAGCTCACCCAGCTGCTGAGGAATCAGCAGAGAGAGCCAGCAGTGGTTCCCCAGCGCCTGCTGAGCTTCCCAATTACAGAGGCTGAAAGCAGCTCCACACAAAGGGCTTGAGAGTGCATCATGGTCCCTGCAAACCCTAAGGCAAAATTCCCTTAAATCATCCACCTGAATCACCAGAGTCCTAAGCCAAGCTTTTTATGTTGCACTTTTTATGTTGCTTCAGGAAGGTGAAAGTTTAGGACTCTGAGACTCTCCATTCCTCTCCAGTTTAAAATCAAATCACCATCAGCTGTAATGAGGCTGAATATCCACCAAAGAAAAGGAAGTGGGAGGGGAAATGGAAAGCAGTAATTCCGTTTAGAACTGTAGATTGCAACGTGTCTTTAGCTTTTACCTGGCTGTGGTGCTGGGCACAGGGCAAGGAATGACTTCACTTCTACCCACAGGTCACATGCACAACTCAAAAGAGTTCAATTATGGTGTGGAGACGTGGGAAGCTTACAAGAGAGGAGGTTTGTCCACAGATCTGGTTGAAGAGCAGAGGAAGGTGCAGGAAGCAGACTTGCTGATTTTTCAGGTTATTATTTTAAATGGGCTTCTATTGTGTTTTTCCCCTTATCTGTAACTAATTCCACAGTAAAAATCAGAGATCAGTAGTACAATTATTGTAATCATTACTACAACAAATCCAGTAACTGAGTAGCACAGTGATCCAAGTTAAGTCCACAGCAAAAGTAGTAACTCTCCAGCACTGGGCCAAACTGACTGTCTGGATACACAAAGACATACGTGACCATGGGTGTCAGGCAGGCTGGCAGAAAGCAAAGTCAGCCTTATTTTCTGAGTGAGGAACTCATTGCAACCAGCAGGGTCAGGGAACTGGGCTTCCCAGACTAGATGTTTTTCATTTGTTTCTCAGTTGAACAAGCACTACTGGGAATTGCTAATGGGTCTTTACACCCACTCTCTGTTCCCTGATGTGCCAGCTCTGTCCCCAGTGTCTACAGGTCCCTCAAGTACTGTGTAAGGCAACAGCAGCCTTACCTTTCTTTGTGTGCCTGTTTCCTTAGACATTGCCTATATATATTCCTATGTGTGATTCCAGATGAAATTTAGGATGTTAACAAATTTCAATTAATCATTTAACTGTAAGTCATCATCACTTTTACAGTATTGCTTCCTAGATAAGAACAGTAAAACATCCCCCAAAGGAAGTGGTTCCTTTCTAATTTCTATAACTGAAGAGTCAAGTATGTTCTGGTGCAGGGGAAAAAAAAATAAAAAATTTTAAAAAGCCTCTGAAAGACAAGTATTTAAAATTTGCAGCAGACTAAAGTGTCCACTACTAGAGACAGTAAGCGCTGACTGTTTTCCACTTTTGTTTCTATCTTGAATTAAGCCACACATGGTTAAACTTAGCCAGAATTTTTTTCTTCTGTGCTGCAGTGTGTACAGACGTTTAGGGATAATGATGACTCCTAGAATAAGTACCCATAAAGCATTTAAGATAATGCAATTCAAGACATGATAGCTTTGAGATATAGTCCCATGGGCCAACTGGAAGATCAAGAAACAGAGGGTCCAAGTGTTAAAGAAGTAGTTTTCTTCTCAATAAAGGCATTTGAGGTCATAATGTTAGCAGGGTGTGAAAGTAAGTGTTTCTTAAGATCCCCCAGCATTTGTCAGCAGACCGTCAGATCAGAACTGATCACCAGATATCAATCCTGCTAATAAGGCATTGGATCATCTGTTTCTTTCGCACTCCAGCAATAGGAGACAATCTGATACAGTCTTAAATTTGAATTAAATGGCACCTTCCTGATTCATCATATTCCACCTTTAATTTGAGTGGAAGCCCTCACATTCACCATGGTATTGAAGTGCTGGAGATGTTCAGGTATGGCCCCAAGAGTATTGCAAACAGAAAGCACCTCAGTTCCTATTGCCAAGCACAGGTAGTGCCTCTCCTGACAGAGCTGGAAGAAGGCAGGTACAGGATCTGAGCAGAATCAGAGCACAGGATGTGGCCTGGGAACCAGGCCCAGGGGGGCTCCAGACTGTCTGTGCTAACCAGGTGATTTCCTCTTTGCCCAGTTTCCCTTGTTTTGGTTCAGCATGCCTGCGATCCTGAAGGGCTGGATGGACAGAGTCTTGGTCCAAGGCTTTGCCTATGATTTGACAAAGTCTTATGATGGTGGTTTGCTCCAGGTATGTTTTTGAGTTTGTTTCGTTAAGGTCAAGGTTTGCACAATGTTCTTCTGGGCATTGGTCCTTCTTCTGCACTGTAGTTGTTTAAAACTCTCACTTCACATTGAAATAATGCATCGGCCCTGCTTCAGACACGGCTGTCAGACACATAATTCCTTAATTTTTTTAATCTGTCTTTCCTCAAAGCCCAGACACACAGTCCAGTATCTAGCTCTATATCACCAATCTTTGCTTAAGAGCTGCAAATCTTTGTAAGGTCTGGGAAAGAAGAGGACAACCTCTCCCCTAGAAATCTATGCTATCCAGGTCCCCCTTGAATATCTCTTGAACTGTTCAGCCATCTCCTTTAAATGTGACTAACTCAAGCACCACTTTTTTAATTCTAGGGCAAATCATCCTTGTTTTCTTTCACCACTGGAGGAACCAAAGAAATGTATTCAAAAGGAGGAATTGGTGGTGATATTCGCTATGTCCTGTGGCCCATGCAGGTATAATATGTGAATGTTTGGTTGCTGTATATCTCAATTTTTATTATTCAAATTGTTTTTAAGAATTGTTATACTCTTTATTTTTTATATGAAGTTATAATAAGAAGTAATTATTGTCACCTGCTCTAAGCTCCTGCAGGTTATAAACTGCGACCTAAAATCCTGAGACCACTTTAAAAGTCCAGAGAGGTTTAAAGCTGTTTTGTGCCCCTTCCTCCACATTGGAGTCTACAGAAAGTTTATGCTGTCAACCTTTTTCAGTTTCACTGGTATTACAGGAATTAGCTCTAGCAAACAGGATTTCTGTTCCCCATGGTTACCTGATTCCTGTAGAATTCAGAGCAGGAGGGGAGTCACAGATGGTTTTCTGCCCATGGCAATTCCCACCTGCCTGACCATGAGGAGCTGTCCAGAGCTTACAAATAAAGGTGACAAAATTGTAAAGTGTGACACCAAATTCAGAAATATACAGAGGACAAATGACAAGTCGAGCTGATTCCACAGACACTAGACTTCATTCAGGATCATTTGGCTAAGCCACAGGCTAAAGGTTACAAAAAACAAAAAAAATTCCAAACCCCATGCTGGAAGTAGATGAGGAAAACACTGCCCTTCAGGAACGATCTGGGAAAGTTCAACCAGGACAATGAACTTAAGGCTGTCTCCTACAAATTTACCAGCATACAGCATCCTAAGAGAATAGTTCTGGTGGTTTAACTGCAATTTATTTCCCTTCTTCTGATAAATGCACAGATTTAGAAAACCTGATCATGGGTTGCAGAAAAAGTTTCAGATTTGAATTTTCCACTTGCTTGACTTGAAGGTAAATATTTCCCAAAGCATTTCTTTCTTTATTTTCTTCCAGCATGGAATCATGCACTTCTGTGGTGTCAAAGTCCTTGAACCTCACATCTGTTATGCTCCAGAGAATGTTTCTGAGGAGAAGAGGAAGGAGATGCTGACTGCATGGACCCAGCGCCTGAAGACTCTTTGGAAGGAGGAACCTATAAACTGCTCTCCTGAGTGGTATTTCAAGTAGTGTTCAGGTACAGGACTGCAGAGAGAAGATCTTTTTTCTCCATTCTTTTGGATGCTCTACCTACATACCTGAATGCTAATTTCCTAATTCAAAGGTATTTTAAGAATCTGGAATATGACAGCTAGCATAATAACCAACAACAGTTGCACAGTGACGGTGACAGCTGGAAAGCCTCGTGGACAGTCTTAGGCTTTCCACATATTTACAAAGCAATGTTAAAGCTAACACAGATACCAGGAAAGGGAAAACACATATACAAATATTGTATAGTGGTATGTGCAGGTATTGCCTTTCTTTGTGGAACACAGTTCCCATTTGTAAAACAAGCAGGGTCCTACAATCAAAGGGACATCTATCTTTTGATTGTACTAAGTGAAGACAAAAAGGACTCCTGTGTCCATCCTGCCCCTTCACACCAGTCAGTGTTGGTGTTTAGGTCTGGAGGGCTTTTGGATGTCCTCCAGCTTCAGAGACAAGAGGCTTCCTTGCAGATCTCCAGCACCAGCAGCTGGCCAGGCAGGATGCCTACTTGAAATCTTACAGGACCACTGTCTGTCTATGAGTCAGGATCTAGAGCGACAAAAGGACTGTCTGGCTCCCAACATCCATGATTTTTACCTTGAACTATAGAGGGTTTATTTTTGTGCTTGAGAGCTGTTAACCCTGTTTGTGTATTCAGAACCCACATTAGGGGTGGGTGGGTTTCTCACTTAGTGACCCTATTTCTTGCTTTGACCAGCTCACCTAACAGCTGTCTTTGCACTTTGGTGTTAAAAGAACGAGATCCAAATAAGAAACATTGTCCTGAGTCACTGTCAAATGACACTTAGTTCTCTGCATACAGCGTGTGCATGTGCCATACCTTCTTTGTGCCAGTGTTGTCACACCCCAGCCTTACAGTTCCTTAAGGGCTATTTGGACGATGATTATGCTGAGCCCAGACTCTGCAGTGGCAGTGTAAGCTGATCCACCAGACTGGGAATTTCTACCTCAGGGAAAGATTCCCGTGTTCCTGTTTTGTCTGGTATAAAGTGAAGGGCCCCCTCCCGCAGAGACATTGCCCAGGAAGCAGTGCTGCCCTCAGATGTTGTAGATGTCAGGTGTGTGAGCCAAAGTCTTTTGGTTACACAAGGGTGCTGCTTTTGCAATGCTGTGGAAGCCAGTCTAATGTGCAGGGACCGTGGGTGCTGTGCCAGGAGTTACTGTCCTTGTCCTGACATGCTTACAGTGCCTGCCATGCAGCGCACTGCTGGAACGTATGTGTGTTTCAACACAAGCAGGAAACTTGCTTTGGCTCAACAGCTCTCTTAGAGGAAAAGGAAAGTGAAAGGGATTAAGTTGTAAAGTGTTATATATTGAAGTTTTGGTGACAGCAGATTCATGTCTAAAAGACTTAAGGAAAGCAAGTTGAAATTAATTGAATGTGAAGGACAAATTCAAATACTGAAATTGCATATGGGAGGAATCATCCTCATATGCACTTCACTCAGCTACCAGACTGTTCAAGAAAGGAGGAAATGGAGGTAAAAGCAAGTCGCAACTATTAGACCCAATGTTACTGCTTTGGATCAATTGCAGATCTTAGTGGGCTTAACTGTTAGATGAAGAATCTAATAAAGACTGATCTCTATGTTTAGGATACACTTCTTGACACTATTGGGCTGACAAGTGCCAGATCCCAAACACATGATAGCATTAGGTGCCTGGATATGTGTACTCTAAGTGTCCACAGTGGCTGTGCTAGGTCAGAATAAGGATCTTGCAACCCTGAGCTTTTTCTCCAGAGTCATAATGCACCAGGAAGAGCAAGAACTTCCCCTGAATTCTGTCCTGGATGCCAACTATATTTAGTTTGGGGGATTTTCTGAGGTACATACATTTTCCCTATATTTACAAAGACAATAGATCTCTACTCTGAATTTTGTTCAACGTTCTCTTGAATACAAGTCAACTTCAAGCAGCAAATATATTTTGGCAAAGTCCAGCATGTCAGCATTTTCCTTGCATGAAGCACTGGAATGGAGAGGAAGCTCTGGGATGATGAAGCCCCTGGTTCCCAGTAGCTTTGTTTGGTTCCTCCCAGTCAACAGTAATGACCAGCACCATCTGTTCTTTTATGCAGCACTCAGAGTATCGTACAAGTGCATCACCTTCCCTCCTAAATAATCTCCTTCCCAGGCCAAAGAGTCCTGTCCTGCTCAGTCATTCTTCCAAGAGAAGTCATTTGCCTCCGATCACCCTTACAGCTCTTCTCTGAACTGCTCCAGTCTCACTATCCTGTTATTGAGCAGAGGGGACCAGAAGTACATGCAGAGTCAACTCCATGACTCCTGGATTCATATGGCTTTCTTTGCTCCTTCCGTAATCATCTCTGAAGCATGGTTTGCTTTAGTTAATGTTTTCATCTCTTGCAACCCTACTACTTGGCTATCAATAGTAATGGTCAGCTCAGGGCCCATTATTTTGTACATCAGTTTAGGGTAGATTTTTTTCTCATGTGCACCCCTTCAGTAACCTGAACTTCACTTTCTGTCTCATTTTTCATTTCAGATCTCTTCAGAAAACTCAGTAAGGGTGACAGAAGACCCCGCAATTTTTCCACTGATGCAATGAAACCTGCAAATTTCACCCTGCTGGCAATAAAACCAGCTATGTATCAATTTTTTTTGAGAAATTTATGTATTTACATTTTCTTTCCTATAAATTTCAATAAGATGGCTGAGATTTTTAGTACAAAGTATGTGAAAGGTTGGTTGAGATTAGTGCAAGTTTCTGTTAAAGTAAAGGAGAGCTAAAGGGCTTATTTAATTTTCATTAATACTAACATTGATGATTTCTGTTCACATACATGCATTATTGTGAAAAGCACTAAAATGTACTGATCTTATTGTCTATTTCAAGATAACTTTCCTTTCTTCTCAGTCAGAACTAAGAGATTTCTTTGTAAATTCAGATTGCATTTCTGGGTCGTTTTATTTTCACTATTCATTTAAAGAGAGAATGTCATAACTGGCAACGTGTCCTCTAAGCACATACAAATAAATGCCGATTTTGTCTTTTTTGCCTATGCTTGTTGGCCAAACACCATTGAATGAGGATGAAAGCTTTTCAACCACACAACTGTTATCAATTCAGTCAATTCTTCCTGCCTTCAGCCCATGCCTTCAGCTCCATACACAATGCAATGGTCAAAAGCACAAAAATCAAACTAAACAAACAAAAAAAATCCCTCAGAAATAAAATTTTATTGAAAGATTCCTGTAACATTTGGGATTGCAGAAGACCAATACTGCATGATTGGCCCACCAAAGAATACCATGCCCATATTTGCATTTGCTCTGTTTAGCTGACAAATGCCCCAGACTGTCTGGACAGCAGGTCAAATACACTCTCCTTGCAATGTGCTTGGACACAAAAGGGCTGTGCACAAACTGTGATGAGCTTAGTTTGGCAATCAGGGATTCCATCCTACTATACAGTAGGTGGGATCAGCTCTTGCATCTGGAGCTATTGGAGCATTAAGTTCCTGTTCTTTCTCAATAGCAACTGATAAACAATCAGTGGAAAACTGGACTTGCACCAGTTCCACTGCCAACTTTTTGGAATTTCTCTGAGGTGAAGTGATTGCACTCCATTTTGAGGTTTTTTTGGTTGGTTGGTTGGTTTTGGGCGGGTTTTTTTGGATTTTTTTTTTGGGAGGGATGAGGGGAGCGGGGAAGGGGGAGGGTTGAGACATTTTGCCTTTCCAGTAAAACACCTTTCCCAAAGTTGGAAGGCAGAAGCACATGCTGGCCTGCAGAAGATACGAAACAGACTGTGTCTTCTAGAAGAGCTGATGAGAGTATATGGATGGTTTAAGAGTTCACATACTACGTTCCTGACCATCACAGTGAGAAATGAAGGACACGATTTTTGGGATGCTCTTGCCCACCCATACTGATCTACTGCTTTTCCAGTAGCGCCTGGTAGTGCTGAGCCATGAGCTCCAGAGCAAAGCACCGCAGGGAGTGCAACAATTTCCCACGATGGGAAAGATCACGGCTAAGAGGGTAGACACTCATCATTGCTACCATTTCACAAGTGGAATGGCAAAGGGATCGGTCTTATGTAAAGGAGTTGTATTAACAACACACTCGACCTCCCGAGGAGAAAGGACTAGGTGGTATTTGTCGGTCCTTTCGGGTTGTTATTCCCCCCAGCTGTCCCCAGGACTGTCGTACGCTCCAGTGACTCCGTTGACAAACAACCTCCTGCCTCCACCCTTTTCGAAGAAACGCCCGCACACACATCATCTTCACCAGATCCTCACCGGGGAAAGGCGTTTCCAACACGCGCCCATCTCCCGACAGGTTTTCACTACCCAGGGGCGGCGGCGCTGGGGCAGGCAGAGCTCGGTGGCGTGGCCAGGATTTCGCTACCCACGGGCGGCGCCGGGACCGGCAAAGCTCCCTCCCTCCTCCACGGGAGGGGAGGGCGCTCCTCGCGTCGCACCGAGAGTCGCTCCGCGGCATCCGGAGCAGCGGCAGCTCCGCGGAGCTCTCGGGCCAGTCCCGCCACCCCACTCCGGTGGTGCTCCGAGCAGGCGGGGGCTGGGGAGCTCCGCAGGGGCCGGGGAGGGCGGACCCCGCTGCCAGGTGCTCCCGGCGGGACGGAGGAGAGCGGCGGTATCCGCGGTAAGGCACGGCCCGCCGGCAGCGGGACCCGCCGGAACCGAAAGCATCGCGGTGAGCCCGCTGGCGGTGCCCGGGGTGGGGTGACGGGCCCCGGGGAGAGGTGGCCCCACGGGGACAAGCCGGGGAGGGTCGGGCGGGCACGGGGGAAAGGGAAGCGGAGGGAGCGGGGAGCGGTGCGGGCGGGGAGAGGCGGCGGCGGCAGGAAGCAGCCGGGAGGAGGAGGGGGAAGAGAAGGGCGATTTGCCGTGTCGCCCAACGAGGAACTAGGCCGGAGGAGCCCCACGTTAGGGCTTCGAGGGCTGCAGGCGCCTGTCTGACAGCCACGACCCTGCGAGCTGCCGCTGCCCGGACAGCCCCATCCAGCTCCCGTGCGAGACCGGCCACTGCGCACAACCCATACCCTTTCCACGGTCCCTCCTCTCTGCTGCTGTGAAAACCCGTGCTCTGCATCACCTTTGCTTCCCTTGTCCTTTTCCTCTTCCCACGGGATCCTTTCTGTGACTGGGATCATCTTGGCACAGGTGATTTCTTTGCTATTTCCAAAAGGAAAAAACTTTAAAAAAAGTGTCAGCTGAAAAACCTGAGCAGAAGGGGAAAGTTTAGCTAGGATGAGTTATGAAAATTACAGCAATAGAGTTGTGATACGCTGGCAGCTTTTGAAACATCTTTCATGCATGCAGTACTTTTGTTTTCAGTTGTAGTGACCCGTTTATCTCCTGGTACCTATATTGGAGATACCTGTTTTGCCTCCTGTTTTTCAGTCCCTCCTGTTACTGACTAATAACTAAGTGGCCACAGGTTTTGCTGCTTGCAAAGATGTTCATTTTCTCCAATTATACTTTGTAGCACCTCTCAAGACGTTACCTGATTCAAGCATCATTAGATCACAAAAGCTCTAATCACTGTGTCACTTTTTTTATATTACGGTGCTAATGCTCCCAGCGATCCTCCTTAACCACGCAGGCCATGTCAGATCTGCATTTGGTCAGTGACAAACCATTAGAACCGAGCAAACTTGAATGGTGATCAGGCCTGATATGACCTAATGAGCAGGTCATGACTCCTGGGTGTTTATATGCCCTTTAGAGGCTAGAGGAGATGACATAACCACAGTATTAAAGAGAAAAATCCTGTAAACCCACTTATTACACTTCTTTTCATCTCTAAAAAGCATCAGTAATACTGGTGGGCAAAAAATCCCTCTCTTCTAGCAACCAGAGTTCCAAATTTTCATAATACATGTTGGCATTAGGTAAATATGAACCCACTGTAATAGAGATGTTCAAAACAGTGTATTAAAAAAAATTGCTTTATAATCAATCATGAGCAGAGATGAAGGCTGCCCCAGAGAACACAAGTTAACCCCTAAAAGTATGTGTAGCTTCTGCAAGGTTAGACTAAATAAAAAAAAGTAGTAGCATCCTAGCATGTCCAAGGAGGAGGGTTCTCTCCCATCTCATGAGAAAATTCCCTCTTGCTGAATGTTATCCAGCTCATTTCAGCAGACATTTTATGATTTCAGAAGTTATTACCTCTTTTGAATTTCCAAGACTTCTGGTTAGAGTGACCACATGGTGCTCGGTAGGAGCAGGTATTAGCATTATAAATAGGAACAAGGTTCTATATTGTTGCAGTTTGAGGCAGAGCTGTGTTTTCATCAGGTGATAATAGTACTGAATGGCAACCCCAAGCTATCACTGATATTAATCCAACTTTAGAGATTCACCATTCAAAAATACACATCTACTTCCCATTTCCAAGAAAAGCACATACAATTCTTCCAAGAATAACTACTACTGAGATGCATAATTACGGTTAGCATGGAAAAATTAATGTAGATATGTGACTTTGAACCAATTCTTGAAAGGGAAATCCCAGATAAAGAAGCAAGATGACAGTTTATGCCATATTAAAACTCATTGCTGAATCCAGGTCTTTGTATACCTGTTACATCCATTCTGGCTGCACAAAAGTCAGGAGCACCACCCCAAGAAATCTAGAGAACCATCACCAGAAAGTTTTCACCTATGGGAGCAGCAGTGAATATTTCTGGCACTGCTATGAGTCTTTTGTTATTCTGCTATTTGATTGTAAAAGAATTTTTAAAACTAATTAAATAAATCCAAGAAACAAAACACAACAATCTCCTTTAACAATTATCAGGCATAACAGAGCTTATCTTCTTACTATAACCTCAGTCCTGTGCTCATAATACAGGCTAGCACTCCAGTAAAACAAAACCTGCACCCGTCTGAAGTCAGGAAAGCCAAAGCAGAAACTCAGAAGATAGCACACAGCTCCAGGTGTAAAGAGGTTGTTCCCTATCTATACTACAACAGCCCATAAAATCTATATATGTATTTGGAAGGGGAAGCTCTTGCTTCATCTCTTCTAGAAGCACAACCTTTTTTTCTTAGTTTACTCTTCCTTGTTTTCACTTGTCAGTATTAAACTGATCAGGCAGTTCCCAACTCTGCACTTAATATGTCTCTTCCCTCAGATACCTATTTCCACGCTCACTTTCACCAACTCCTTAGATCCTAGGCTCCAGGAATGCTGTAGCAATTAGGCAGGAATAATTAGGCTGCAGCTGATGATAACAACATTAAGCAAGCTTTTCAATTAGAGATTTGATGATACAGGCACACAGTAGTTTGCAGGAACTAGCAGTGATTGGTTGATCTGAAAAATTTGGGAATCCCTTTGCTATACTATTTAGAGCTCTTAGTTACCTAAACAATCCAAGCTGCTGTTGCTGATTAGTGGCACTTTGAAATGGTGCCTTTCTCCCAGCTCTAGATATGTGTCATAATTACCCAAGAGGAATGGAAATTAAACAGTCTCTTGGACTTCGTCTTTTCTCAGCAAACTCTTTCTTCACCTGGTGTAAGGTGCTTAAGTTAAAAATTTAGTGAGGAACAAAAGCAGAGCTTTTGGCCCGCACCAGTGCAGCTTGGCAGCAGGTGCCAAAAGAACAGGCTCTCTAGCCTTCTTTCAAAGTTTTACCTCCTGAAGGATATGTTAGGTAAGAGAGCATCCCAGCTTTAACGAAGGCTTAAAATGAATCTGGCATCCACTGGGATTTACTTATCTAACCATTTCATAGGTTCCAAACTCTCTTTCTGTCTTGATGCACTTAGGAGTTACTGCAAGCCTTCAAAATTTCTTTGTTCCTCTCTGTTTGGGGGGTGAAAGAAAAGTTCCCACACATCCCACCAAACTCCTTCCTAGCACTTTTCTTCTTAAATTCAGACAGCTGTGAAAATAAGTTTTCCACAGAAGCTGGGTTCCTTGTTTCACCCTCCAGACAAACGTGTTGTTTGGTTTAAGCTTCAAGCAAACCCTTTAGAGCTGGGTTTGCAAAGATGTCTAAAATGTAGCTTAGAGTTGTATAAGTATCTGGGCACCTCACAGGCCCATGTTAAGGCAACTTAGAAAGTGAAATACCCATCAGAATTACTGAGCATTACCTGCCTTTGGGGCTGTGGCCTTTGATTTTCTGAGGTTTTGCAGTTTGCACATATGAAGTGTAGGGACAGTTCCAATCTACTGCATATTATATGGATAAAAACTATTTATTAACAGCACTTTGGGATCCTCGGGTGAAGAAATTGTTTTATCAACTTAACATACCTGTGGTGGGTTCACAGGATAGATCATTGTGATTTTTAAGTCTGATGCTGCAAGAACCACAGCATTTTTGGTTTCCAACTGAGGCCCTTTGTTCAAAAGGATCATAAGACTTTATGCTTCTGTCCCACTCCTGACATATACACTTATTTAGTGGAACAGTTAAGTGCTTGATAATGACACTTCTTTTTCCTTCTCTATACTACAGGTCCAGGAGCACTAGGGTACTTGATTTAATATCAATTCCTAAGCCACAAAGACTGCAAACATGTCTCTGGAAGATATCCACATGAACACCCAGGATTTGCTTGAACAAAAACAACTAGATGCTGGAGGATTTGGCACAATTTCTTTATGCTTTCACAAGAAACATGGATATGTAGTATTAAAAAAAGTGTATACAGGACCCCAGCGCACTGAGTAAGTTACAGATCCCGCTTCTGATTTTCAGTTAGTCTAAGTCCTCTAAACAAAATGGAGATAAACCTAAATAGAGTGTAATAATTTTGGGTCTATAGCTTCTGGAGATGCTGTATGTGGGAAAATAAAATAATTCTAGCAGCTGTCCTCCAGATCTTCATTGGGGAGCACTATTGTGAATTGCTCAGAATCAAGAGGACTCTTGCACACTTAAGGAAATGCAGTGGCCACATGATCTTTTCAAATTTGCACATGCTTTCAATACAATTATCCAACTGCAGATGTCCACTAGAAACTAAATGCACATAAACTACCAGCAGGACTCCAACTCCACATGTATAATACCAAGAATGTAACCCTCTCCCTAGAGGAAAAAAGCAGAGTGAGTCAAGCACACTGATTAAATTCAAGGATTGAATTAGCTGTTGATTACAGTGGATTCAGGTCATGTTGCAGCTCTACTACCTCATAGCTATAACAATCCTAAAACTCTCCCATGAGTCATCCACTAGAGAGAGACAAAAATCCATGTTCTTTCTAATTTGGGCTATGATAAATAAATTAACTGAGCTTTTATTTTGCCAGTGGAAAGCACATTAAGCAATTCTAGTAGTTTGCAGAATGCAATGACAATTTGAGATGAACACAGTTAAAATGAACAAGCCTGCCAAGTTTATTTTTTGGTTTATGTTTTTATTTTCTCACTACACAGGCTCATGATTTTGTCATTCCTTAAAATATTGAACCAAAAGTCTTTAGCAAATATTTTAACTGAGCCTAATGCAAACAAAACAATCAGTTTCTCCTCCTGCTATGGGAAAACAGAGGGAGAAAGCAGTTTTCAGTCACAGGGCAGGAAAGCATTAGGAAGCAATACAGCCTCAATATTTTCTTAGATCCTCTTGTCTGATGACTAGGACAGGAGCAATAGTAAAAATACCACCCTTTTTTCTATATTATGCAATGGATACTATCCTTTTTTAGCACTCTGAGCTCCCACCTGTGTGCCTCTGATACTTTATGAGTTGTACTGAGGCCCAGGTAACGGTTGGGATTTGAATTCATCCTAACACAGTAATTGTTAGCAAATGCTATCATCATTCAATGTGTGGATGGATCCCTTTTAATAAATCCAAACATGAATACCAGCCCTTCAGAAACAAGACCTCTGTAAGTTTCCTGTACAAGAGGTAGCGGAGTGGGTCTTGATCCCTCCCTTGTCCCAAGGTTCTTTGAGCCCTGCCCTGATCCCACCCCCGTTCAAAGATTTGGGCATACACAACCAGCAGTGCACCTCTAAAAAGAAACGTTATGTACTTTCTGAAAAGCAGGCCTTAAAATCAGGCGGAACAGACAGTCTCTATGAAAGGCATTAGAACAGAATCTTAGAGAATATAATCTGGCCTGAACAAAGCGGCATCAATTAAAATTACAGGGGCTCTAGGGATGTTGACATTTTTGGCCACTGTTTTCACTGTGAGTCAATGTCATTTTCATCCCCGTGTTCTTTCAAGACTGGCACCTAAATTCAGTGTAATTTCTGTTTTATAGATACAACGTGTCCCTCCTTGAAGAAGGCAGGATTATGCGGAGGCTGCAGCATGACCGTGTGGTAAAACTGCTGGGGATCGTTTTGGAAGATGGAAACTACTCCCTTGTGATGGAGTACGTGGACCGGGGCAACATGATGAAAGTGCTCCAGCAAGTGAGCAGTCATTTATTCCATCCCTTAGGTGCTTGAAATGGACAGGGTGTTACTGCCATCTCCGGAGAATGGAGTCTTTAGTTTCTTGTTCTTTCTGTATTAAAAAGCCAGTGGCAGCACTGCCTTCTCTAGAGACAGCAGACAGTGACTGTGGCTTTCCTGTGCATCACAGAGGAGCAGACCAGTTACAGGTTAAAAAGTTACAGAAATGTTTGTGGAGATGTGGAAAATTTTCTAAAGAACAATGCTTCTGTAAATACGGAGTGACTCGAATTACTTTAATGCCAAAATTTAGATCCCAGAAGGGCCTTAAAGTCATAGAATATCCTGATTTGGAAGGGATCATCAAGCCTAGCTCCTGGCCCTTCACAGGACAACCCCAAAAATCACAACCACCCTCTGGGTGAAAAACCTGCTTCTTCTAATGTCCAGCCTAAACCTCACCTGACCCAGCTTCCTGCTATTCCCACAGAAAGGTCATCACAGAAGAGATTAGTGCCTGCCCCTCCACTTCCCCTTGAGAGGAAGCTGTAGACCATGATGAGGTCTTCCCTCAGCCTCCTCCAGGTTGAACAAACCAAGTGCCTTCAGCCACTCCTCACACAGCTTCCTCTCTGGACCCTTCACCATTTTCATTGCCCTCCTTTGGACACTCTATAATATCTTTATATCCTTATATTGTGGTACCCCAAATTCAACAAGGGACTCAAGGTGAGGCCATACCAGTGCAGAGTAGAGTGGAACAATCACCTGCCTCAGCTGGCTGCTGATGCACTTCTTTTTTGCCATAGCTCGAGCAGAGGTACTCTTGAGACTGAGAAAGAAACTTTTCTTAAAGATTGGGCTTTAATTTGATGGTTTTAGTTGCGTTTTTTAATAGATGGCATTTCTTGTTCTTTCTTTTAGCTCTCAGTACCTTTGGCAGTGAAAGGGCGTTTTGTTCTGGAGATCATAGAAGGAATGCTTTATCTTCATGAGCAAGGCTTTGTACACAAAGACTTAAAACCAGAAAACATCCTTGTGGACAGAGACTTCCACATTAAGGTACCTGTTAGAACATAAATGGTGAAAGCTGGTGATATGAGTTGAAGGACTCAGTTCAGCTGCACTGGTTAGTGTTCCTGACTTGATAGGGTTGGTAGATGGACTCCTTTGTAGTTTAGTGAGTTATCTCTGAGAGTGTCACTGAGTGTTAGCTATGAGTTGTTGATGTATGGTAGCCTGTGCAGCCTCTGAGTCCAAGACCTGCACAGTATTCCCCCAACTGTGAAAAAAAAAATCACTAAAGGCATTAAAAATAATATTGTTGAGAATTAAGAAGCTATAAATAACAAAACAACTAGAAAGACAAAACAAAACACTAACAGAGAAATTGAAACAAAAGAGAATGTTATATGGATCATGGCTTTTGTCCTATATTGCTGTAATCTCTCCTGCCTTTACCTCCTTTTTATTCCTTTCCTTCTTTTGCCTCTTACCTTTTCCTCTTTTGTATACCTCTTTTTTTTCCATTAGTCATCCTTTTAAAATCACATCCAGCAGCTATTAAAAGAAAAAACATCAGGACACTACTTCAAAGAATGTTTTATAAGCCTGTTTCAAAGCCCTTCTCTTAGCTTTAGTGGGGTTTTGGATCAAGACACATAGATACAGAGGCTACTGTGGAATAAACCTGAGTGGAATTTGCAGCAGTCCTCATCAAATATCTCGTCTCTGGTCAAGGTGAGTTGTTGAAATAATCACCCCACTACAGTTTCAAACTACAGAATAAATTTCTGTGAGGACAGCTCTGTCATTTTCTATTTTTCACAGATAAATTAGTGAGAAGTTGTTTGACAAGGTTATTATAATAAAAAGTGTAGCATGAGCAGTTTGCAGATAAGAATTTTTTATTTTTACCAAAAATTTAAACCCCATCATGATCTGCTTTAAATATAAATTGGATGGGGTTTTGGGTTTCAGCATGCTTATATAGACCACACCAAACCAGGTTATCATCACACTTCATGACAAACTGAGCTGGAACCTAAGATCAAATTCAGAATCAGATCAGACTTCCTTAAGCAGCTTGATCAAAAGTAAAATTTAAGGCAGCTGTTGTATGATCCATCTCCTTAAATGTGTCTAACACTGTCATTATTTAGAAAAGGAAATAGTTGTTATAGGAAACTGCAAATACAGAAAGATTTATATCGTATCTTCCTCTCACATGAAACCTCCTCTCACTTGTAGACATAAACTTCCTCAGCAGAATGTCACATTTTCCTCTGAATACATGACCTCTAAATGTAGCCCAAAGCTTCAGAAAGTATGGAACAATAAGCTAGTTAGAGATAACAAGAGAGAAAAGCAAGTTGCAAGTGACACAAGCTATGACCTCAGTTTTCACTTGCAGTATTTGGGTTACACAACTCTTTTTAACAGCTGCCTGTGGCCAAGAGAGACAGTCCGATTTTCTTTCATTTTTCCCCCTCCCGTTGACCTTCTGTTCCCTCCTGATGCTAACCTGTTCAGCCTGCCCTGATTTAGGAAGCCAAAACATGAGATTACTGTTTATCTTGTTGGCTGTGTTGCCCTTCTGTTGGGGAGCACTTGGTTCAGCAAGCTGGTTGAGTGCCTCGCACTAGTTATTCCCAGGTAAGTGTCAGTGCTGGAACAAAAGGAGCAGAGGGAGCACATAACAGGAGGCTGGGAAAAGAGGATAGGATTACCTTCTTCATCAGCAGCCCTGTCTAGCTGCAATACTGCACCCTAAAGTTTTGGCAATGTCACCTTGTCAAGCACACAGCACCCAGGTATCTCTGCTTTAACTTTCTCCATGCTATCCTTTTCCATGTCTCTTTGTCATATATTGGTTTAGATCTTCTTCCCCTTTGGTGTAGGAAGGTCTAAGGAAGTTGAGTTAAATGGAATGTAAGTGGAAAGGGCAGTGAGGGAGGAGGGATATCATAGTCATATATCATAGATTACTTCTAGATTTGAATCTTAGCTTCTTCTTGTATGAATCTTCTGTTCTCCCACAAGCACTGCAAACAGACCTCGAACATGATTGTCAATGCAAGCAAAACCACACTTCTTCCCTTGCACTGTCCAATTGTTCCAAGTGGGGTTAAGTTAATAAAAAAAGGTTCAACCTAATGGTTCCCAGTTAGCAGTGATACTTTATTTAGGACAAAAACCAAACCCAACTAACCAAAGAAAAGCAAAACAAAAAAGCAAATAGTTTGCTTTCCATTTTTTTAAATTGCATTTTGTCCTAGTATTTCATTTTTTGATAAGTTATTTTATTATTATTATTAAGTCATTATAAAATTGAGCATCCCACAAAATACTTGTTTATCTCCTCTTCATTACAGCACTAGCTCTGACGTGTCTCATTTTTCAGATTGCAGATCTCGGTGTCGCCTCCTTCAAGAACTGGAGTAAGCTAACCCAAGAAGAAACTGTCCGACAGAAGCAAATCAAGAGTAATTGCCAGAACAATGCTGGGACTCTTTTCTATATGGCCCCAGAGCATTTGCTCAGTGTTAATGCAAAACCAGTGGAGAAATCAGATGTTTACAGCTTTGGCATAGTGATCTGGGCAATTTTTGCTAACAAGGAACCATATGAAAGTACGTTACTTCTAAAAGAATGCTATCACAAAATGAAGTTACAAATGTTAAGCATTTAAAGTTAAGAAATTAAGATTAGTAGGTTGAATCACCCATGGCCTAAAATAAGGCTTGTTTGACCAGTAAGAGGCATTGGTTGCATCATTCCTGACTCCTAAGCATGGACAAGAATATCTTGACTGAAATGCAGGCATGAGCTACATCTATTCGCATCTATATGGTGTGGGAACAAACTGGATTCAGTGGTAGACGTTAGACAAACCTCCTGTGGGCCAGGATGGAAACTTTCATGTCCACTATTTCCTGAGGTGGACTAGTTATATGTGGGTTTTCTTTCAAAAGGAACAATCACATGCTCAGTTTACCACTTCTCAGCTGCACGGTGCTAACTTCTGAACATGCACAAAAGTGCTTATGTAGATAAACAGGAGCTAACTGTGGAATTCCAGTGTAACATGTTTATAATTTTGGATAGATTTTTTTGCTAACTGAATGGCTAAATGTTACTTATGTGGCCATCTTTGTGTTCATACCTAGTGCAAAGCATAAGTGAAATGCAGGTTCTAGAGAGCTAGATCTGTCACCTTTACACTGGGCATGTTTTACATATAAAAGCAAAGCCATTAATATTAAATAAATCTTTAATCTATGGAATTTAGGGCAGTGGGTTCAAATTCACCAATATGAAAGACTTGTGGCTGTAACTTGGACATCTTCCAATTCATATTTTACATATCCACAAACACACAGGGAGCTGCTTCATTGTTTCTTTTACCTATGGAAAGGCAGCAAAACCTGTGATCAGGATCTGATAGGACATTTTATTTTTCAGATGGTATAAATGAAGCCCAGATTTGCTTTGGCATCATGAATGGAAACAGACCAGACTTAAAGGAGATCACTGATAAATGTCCAGTGGAAATTATTGATTTAATGAAACAATGCTGGGCACAAGAACCAGAGAAACGGCCAACCTTTGCAGGTAAGGAATTGCTTTAGGATTCTTTTTGTTTCATGTCCATCAATAGTTTGTAATGGAGCAAAACAAACTCGAGTGCTTTCCTTTTGAAATACATTTTTTTCCTTTGAAAATATCAATTCACTTGCCCTGTAAAGCATGCCTCCTGTACCCTGACCACAAAGGAGATCTGGTTCAACATTTATACATTTGAGAAATACTAGTGAGTGGATATAGCTAAGATGCTTTATACCCACTGATGATTTCTCTTCAGCATAGTGTAATCTTCTTGCTGAAATTTACAGAAAAGCTAACATCAAGGGATATAGTATATCTTGACTGAGAAAATATCTTACTCAAAATATTCTAGATTCAAAAGCTGTCCTGGTTATTCT
Source organism: Formicarius rufipectus (assembly GCA_013399695.1). Classification (NCBI taxonomy): domain Eukaryota; kingdom Metazoa; phylum Chordata; class Aves; order Passeriformes; family Formicariidae; genus Formicarius; species Formicarius rufipectus. The sequence continues at coordinate 29,083 of VXAU01000239.1, forward strand.
TCCATAAGCAATTCAACCGACTTTGACTAGCTAATCACCCTTTCATATGGTCAGATCCCAAAACACTTGCAGTCAGTAGAAGTCTCAGTTACATGATCTGGGAAGAAGACTAAGAGCATTCAGTAAATAAAGCAAAATTTTATGTCTCCTTGTCTCTTCTTTCTGTCTCAATATATAATGAGGGGGGAAAAAAAGAAAACCCAAAAAAACCCTGAAACAACAATAAGGGAAAAAGACAACAGCCCACAAAAAAGCTTCCTAATACGTAACAGGAAATTGAGATTTGTATTTAGACAAGGGCACGAGCAGCTTCACGTACTGAAGGCATGCACTTAAATCTTCAGAGGAAATTTATATACTAGGAGGAATGCACATACCATCCCCATTTTTAACATACATAATCTTCTGCTAATAGATTAAGCTTATGCTTGTACTGTGTCTTCACTTCTAATTTTCTAATATGCAAGTCAAGGAAAGGTGCTCTCAGCTACAGAGATATTTCACCCTAAAAAGCAATGCAACAACAACAACAACAAAATTCCTGGAAGTCATCCTGTTCTTGTTATTGTTTTAAGGCTAAATGTATCACGTGAAGAAATTCCAAATATATGTAAAACTTTCCTGTTTCTGGCGTCATAGAAGTCTTGAGTCAATCCTTGTTCATGAAGATTGTTAACAGTATGTCACTTTTGTTTTCCATTGAAAATGACTTTCACTTATTTTCTTTTTGCAGAAATTAGTGAAAAATACAAGCCATTTTACTACCAAAATCTAGAAAAAAATATTGAAGAAGATCTGAAGAATTTAAAAGTGAGTAATTTTCTAAGCATTTCACAGTGTCAGTTCCTCACACCCCCTCTTCCCAACCCCAGTTATGGCCAGATTCTGCCACTTGGAGGCTGATCATGCTTGACCAACCTGGTTTCCTTCTGTGATAAAATGGTTTGATTTGTGATTGAGGGGAGAACAGTCCATGTCACTTATCTCAGCTTTAGGAAGATCAACACTCTCACCCCAAATACTCTTATATCTGAGTTCAGATGTGATGTCTGGATGAGCAGAGGAAAACAGGTTGGATGGTGAGTCTCAGAGGACAGCAGTTAATGGGTCCTACTTCACCTGCAGGCCAGGAACAGGTGCAGTAGTTCAGGGGTCTGGGATCTTCCCTGGTGTGCTCCTTTATCAGTGAGGTGATAGGAAGCAATGGAGCCACACAAAATGTGTAAAGGTGACATCAAACTAGAAAGACCAATCCAGACAGTCACAAGGACAAGGCAGAAAGCTGAAGGATGGAGGAATGTAATGAAGGAAACCTTGTGAAATTCAGAAAGGTCAAATGTCACGTGTTGCACCTGGAATTAAAAAACCCCTGGCTTCAGTGCCAACCAGGGGCTGCCTAGGCAGGGAGCAGCACTGCCAAGAAGATGCTCACATGAGCAGTGATGTGGGCACCAGCCACAGCCTGATTGGCACCAACAAGGTCACAGGCAGCAGATCAAATAGAACTGCTCAGCACTTGTTAGTCCTCCCACAGGAGACGGGGCTGTTTCAGCCCAGACAGGCAATGGCTTTGGGAGGCCTAAAGAAATAGCAACCTGCCCCTATGAATGAGAAGTTTGTTGCAAAGATAGAGCCAAACTCTTCACAGCAGTGCACAGTATGAGGACTGGAGGCAGCAGACATAAACAGAAAAGAGAGAGATACAAACTGGATGTAAAAGGTGAAAAACCCACCACTTTTCTCTTTGAGAACAGCAGAGCAGTGGAACAAGTTACATAAGGAGGTTGTCCAGTCACTTTTATTGGAGGTTTTCAACACCCAACTGCATGGAGCTCTGAGCTACCAACTCCAATCCCATAGGTGACCCTGTTCTGAACAGGAGGTGAGCCTAAGGTGCACCAAAGCCCATTTCCACACTGATTCCATGATGATACTTTGCAAAAACTTCTCATACATCCATTAAGTATCACTCATGAAATAAAATGTTATTCCTAGCAATTCAGAAGTGGAAGAACCTGATTTAAAGTAACTCTGTAAAGTCTTGGCAATTTTTGTCCTGTGTTCAGGCAGTATCTAATGAGTCTCTGTCTGCTTGAGACCAGGAAGCTATACCAACTACAGTAATAACAACAGGTAAAATTTAAATTCAGCTGTTTTTCCTGAGTGTCCAGGTTGGTTTCTCTTAGTTTTCTGGCTCTAAGTTTATAAACTATGGTAAGAAGGATCATTTCCTGACCAAAAATAAGAGAACAAGAACTTCTTGAACAGTTGAGCTGATTGTGGAACCTTTTTATTACAGATTTTATGAATTTATTCAGTTTACTAGCATTGACAGCTATTGATGAGAACTCCTGGCATTAATGGTTTAATCTCTGCAGTGAAGTGAGGCTCAGAAGAATACATAATGCAGCATTTTTAACTAAGAAAAAAAAAAAACCTTCCTTGTGAAACCACTGATTTACAATTTTTTCAAAAGTGCTTCCTTCTGTCACCAAGTCTTCAATTGTGGAAATGAAAGTTTCTCCTTTCATGGGATGTTTATGAAGCACCAGCGACTGTTCAAAAAAGCAACAGAGTTTTGCAAAATGAAACTGATGAAACAGATTTCCTGGACTGATTTGATCAAACTTAAAATGTGAAGTGGACATGTCTAATTTATGAGAGCAGCCCCAAATCAGGATCATGGCCAACTGTATTAGCCTCACTGGCTCTCTGCAGATGTGCCTCTCAAGCCGTAGGGACAAAATGACTATTTAGAAAATGGGCTGTGAGTTTATTACTTTCTCAGGAAGGAAAGCATCCATTACAGTCAGGGCACAGAATGGAGCATGCAAGGCAAGTCAACATGGTGAATTACTAGTACAGCTTCAGTAGCAACACCAGTTAGAGAGTTTGGGCATAACTTTCCTTCCCCAATGATCATGGAAGCAGAGTCTGCAGCCTCCTATCTAAAAGGATCACAGAATGGTTGAAGCTGAAAGGGACCAGAGGTCATCTGGTCCAACCCCTCTGGTCAAGCAATTACTCAAGTAAAATCTAAGGACCTACAGTTATGATGTGCTTTAGAACCTCACCTTTTGCTTTTAGAAGGATGTTGATTTTTTAGGAAGAGATAGGTAGGAGTTGCTGATTTTTAATCTGTCAAAGTACTTCTTGGGTTTAATTAATTAAACAAACAAACCTACAAACAAAATCTACTTTTGGAAATTATTTTGCAAGTAGGCAGCACTTAATGAATTTGAGAAATAATTTTTCCAGTCAAGTCTGAATAATGGGAACATCAAAATAATAGAACAAGAATAGATTTTGCCTTCATTATGAAGTGAGGATGAGCGTTTTCTTCCTGAAAATTTCCTCTAAAATCTTTGTTCCTGATGTTCTTCATGAAAGCCAATGTGTCTACACCTGAATGTAAATTCTTCCTCACCTCTTCCTGTTGATGAACATTCTTACAGATCCACAGAACAGGATGCATGTTTGCTACCTTTACCTCAGCAGCATCCCCTCACTGAGGTTGCTTGCAAAAAGTCTCTTAAATACAAGACAGACAATCCAAAGGCCCTCTGGATTAAGTTCATACTCATGTAGGCAAGGGCATTCTTTGGCCAACTCAAGAGTATTGCATACTACAGTTGCCTTGTAGTCCTTCCTCCCTTCATTGAAGAAAAGATTTTGCCCACCTGCAACAAAGCGATGGGTATTTTCTGTCAGGCTGTGCTCTCTGCAAGGGAATTGACAGAATCTGTTCATCCAGGTCACTTTGCTGTGAAACTGTGCTCCTTCCTGTTCTAAAGGTACTCCCTTTGGTTAAGTTTTTGCCTATAACTTGATCATTTGTTCTTTCTCACATGCAGAAAATGTGGCCCGAGTCAAATGAACTGCTGAATAGGATGGAGTCCCTCCAAATAGATGCTGTACCAGAAGATACCAGTAATGGTGAAATAGGTGAGTCACTAGTACATTTTTCTGTGTATTTTGTCAGAGATAAAGTTGTGTACAAAGCAAGCAACCTTGCCAGTAAGGGGTTATGAAGAAACTCAATTATCCAGCACTTCAGAAAGAATTTGAATCACTGAAATTATACTTACTATAAATTTTCCATCATATAGAGTTCAAACCCTTTTCATTTTACACTCTTCTGCTATCATCTCCCATGCTAAAAATTTTATTCAATGTTAGACTTTTCAGTGGTTACTGTGATAATTACTTTTCATACTTTCTCCTCATTCTTCCATTTATGCTTGCTGTTTAGGCTTTAATTCACTTTTTTCCCCACTCCTTTCTTATAAATACTCCAAATATGACCAGGATACATCATTGTAATGTATATCTTTGTTTATTACCTTACTCTTGGAGGAATCTGAGGAGCACTAATGGATTTTTTTTTTCTCTCCTTCCTCTCATATGTTCTATCAAGTCTTGGATGAGTTGCATGCTTTGTGATTTTATAGAGGTGTCTTACTAATGTGTGATGATAGATTTTTGTAGTAGAGTATCTGGAATTCTTTTACCAAAGTTTCTTAACATCAAAGGACATAGGATCTTATTTGCAACATTGATTTACAAGAAATAATATAAAATTCAGTAGAAATAAAATTCTGCTCCATTAGCTCACACCACTTGAAAGACACTAAATGAATAATGTTAAATTGCAGCATGCAACTAATAAATCTTTCCCAGAGCCAGGTTTGCAATAACTGTTCTAAAACAGAAGACTTAGTTCAGTGCCACTGCTGTACTTTTAAATGAGCACAGTCACACTTGCCTAGCAGAAACAATCACGTATCACTGCTGCAGAGTGCAGATGCTCTCGTGATTTAAGTACAAAAAGCTTCTTTGTGAATCTACACTGCAGAAAGATGCTCTCTTGACAGCCTGACAGTCAGTGTCAGGGTTTTTTTTTTTCCTCTAATCAACGAGCATTGCTCAGACAGTGGTAGTGAAAGGCATCCCACGGGATCAGTTTATACATCTCAAGATTGCCCTGGAGAATGGATGCCACACAGTTTATACTAATACTGAATTGCTAATAGCTTTCTCTCTTGATGGTGTTATTTCTGTGTTACCGTATTCCTCCCACTCCCTCTCTAGCAGTGGCAACAAAAGGAACAGAGCAAGTCAGACTGAAGGTGTACTAATACACAGCCATCAAAAGGAACTAATTTTGGTCCTGCCTAATATAGGCTGAAATCATGTAATTTGGGGGAGGGAGGGGGGAGAAGAAAAAAACCCCTTTCACTGGCATTGTCTGATCTAAATAAAAGCACATACATACACACATTCCAATTTTACAGTGATTTGTAGGCATCACCTGGTTTAGGCACTGCAAAATATTTTCTAGCATGAAGCTTTCAGAACTTGAAGAAAGTGTCTGCAGTCCTACCCTTAAAATTAAAAGTAATAACAAGCAGATTTTTATATTCCCATCTGGAATGTTGCAGCTTGATCCAGATCGTAACTCCATCTAGTTCAAGACTGAAGTAGAGCTTCCTTTGATATTGAGAATTAGTTTGAAAGATGTAATGTACACAGACTATTTTATCTGGTAGATGTTGCTTGTAAAAATGTATTCTTTGGGACCACAAAGAATAAACTAGACAAAAAGCATTCATCACGAAAAACCCATAGTGGACGCTTTACATAATCATTTTTAAACAAGATTTTAATGAAAAATTATTTGTGCTATATTTGTTGCGTTACCTTCCATCCTGTTACACTCCAGTTTTGTAATGATGAAACTCCAGGTTATGGCAGTAGCGACATACCAGTAAATCAGAGCCTGCAAATGCCTTCAGGAATGTTTGTTTCAATGGTTGAAAACTTAAATGTCAATGTAAGGAGAGTGTGCAGTGAATACCCATACTACTTGAGTAAGAGAGGTTTTGATACTGCTGGGTTAGAAAAATCTGTTCTTCCTAGATACAAATCTGTTATATTGGTCAGTAAATCTGTGCTTTACCTTATAGAATGCCTTAAGCTGGAAGTAATGTTACATTGTCACCTTTTAGATATACCATATTAATAAAGATACGTTGATAGATTCTAGTATCATCACAAGTTAAATCCTTGCATTTGGATGCTTCCCACATGTTTAATTTTCCCCCCTTTCAGATCAGCCTAGTTCTCTACACAGCTCTCAGGGTCCTGCGACCAGTCACGTTAACGAAGCCCTGTTTGCTGCCTCCCCTGAGAATCAGCCTGTTGAGAGCTGTGAGACCTCATTTGTACCTGCTGATAATCTAGAAAGAAAACTTCAGTGTGAATACAACTATCACGTATTCGGGAGCCGGATGGATAAAGCAGTTCCACCTGTGGTGTACACCCCTGAAATGATAGAGGAAGAAAGGAGGAGGAGAGTTTCCCGTGATCCCTTTGTGAAGCCATCTCCTGCTTCCCAAAAGAGTGAACTGCATCCAAGAGCTGAAAAAACAGGATCAAACACTAATCCATACACCCAGTCAAACCACGATCCGAATTTCCGGTCACAGGCAGCTTCAAACACTAATCCGTATCTCTGGTCAAACCACGATCCAAATTTCTGGTCACAGGCAGGATCAAACACTAATCCGTATGTCTTGCCAAACCCTGACCCAAAATTCCCATCACGGGCAGCTGCAACAACACCAAACCAGGGAAATGTGGATATTTTTTATGGGCCAAACCGTAGCAGTCTCCTAACAGGAAACCCAGAGGATCGATATGGATTGTGTTCAGCCAGTAACATTAGCCTAAGTAAACCTCCTGTACCAGAATCTGGCCAAAACCTACAGTCACCAACCAATGTAAACTGGTATTGGAAGAATTCAGACACGGATACAGGTGAGATTCCTCTTTCCCCAACATCTGTGTCTCTGAAAATGCAAATTTCCTCTATTAAATGAAGTGGTCAAGAGCATTTTGCAGTTTATGGAACAGCCCACAGCAAAGGTGAATTTATTTCATGAGATTCTTTGTTTACCCACAGCTACTTCAGGTCTCTGAAACACTCCAGCTTTGACTTCATTATGCTGCTTTCAGGGATTTCAGGCTGAATGAACCATTTCTAAAGCATCAATGTAATAGCATAGCATGATACTCAAACATCCGACTCCTCAACTACCAGCCAAGTAATAGGAGACAGCAACCACTGCTACAGCAGCATCCAAAACCAAGAGCTGCTACCAGTCAATCTAGGAAAGCAAATGAGAACTTTGACTCTCAGAAATGTGACACTCATACCATAGGTTCTGCTTATGCAGAAACAGCATTTGTAGCATTTCAGAAAATAGATGGGTATTTTTAGCTTGGTTTGCAGCAAGCTAAGAGACTCCTAAGCTTAGCCAGCAAGGAGGTGAGGCTCAGAATTGTTTTCTCCAGAGAGCTCTGCCTGGTGCTGAGGGGTAGCCTCTATTGATATTTGCTAGTAAGCCATGGAAAGAAGGAAGAGAACACAGCAATGGCAAAACAAATAAGTGGTAATTGGACACCTACAAGATCAAACTTCTAGGAACTAGAGACAGTGTGAGATACATTAGCCTGCTCCTACTAAATATTGGATATTTTTAGTATGGTATTATTTTCCAGGTCATCTCACAAAATCATTCTGCTTTACAAGCAGAATGCCACAAAGGTGTTAATTCTGTTAAATTACTTATGCAGAGACTGTGATTAGTTGTTTATGTGAGTTTATTTGCTGAAGTGAATCCAAGAGCTGTCATGTCAGAAGGCAAGCATTAGAACTGTCAACATCACTAACAGAGGAAAACGTTCTGTTTGAAAGGAATACAGAAAACTATTATTGCAGGGAGGCTGTGTGAAATAGTGCAGCAGATACCAAAATGAGATGGAGAAGAGCTGCACTGCAGCTCTTCCACTGACTTCTGTAACCCAGCTGCTCTTGCTGGCCTGTCATGAGTTGTAGAGCTCATCTATGAGCATCCAAAACTATTACTGCCCTGGGTTGGAAGTTACATCTCTGCCAGCTATTACTGCCACCAACGGAAGATGCAGTGGTGTCCCATGCCTTTGCTAGAGCCAATCACAAGCAGTGTGCTAATATAAACCACAGCCTCAACACTAAGCAATAGGAGCACACTTGGGAGTTTGGAATTTTCCAGCTGGAATACCTGATACAAGGCATCTCAGTCCATAATCCATAACTGCTGTGTGCTGTGATCCCACACTGCCAGGTATTCATCCACGCGTGTGGAAGCCCATTGCCCTCACTGGGATCCAAGGATGGTTAAGGCTATTAGTCACTTAGCAAAAACCACAATGAGATCCAATCCTGTTAATTAAAAATCTCATATCTTTGTATTTGAGAGCACTGTGTACTCACACTGTTACAAATACGGCCGTCATTGTTAAGAACATTTGCTTTTTTTTTTTTTTTTGGTGTGTGTGTTTTGTTTTTTTTTTTTTCCCCTCCCTCTCTGACTTTAGGTAACAAGGATTCCACTTCTTTCACAAGGGGAACTTTTGCATATTACCCCAGCTCACCTGGAGTGAGCCCAGGTAAGTTCTATAGCCTTCATCTGTCCTGGTAACCAACCTGTTATGCATTGCATCCTGACCAGCAAAACAAAAAACTTTAGGAACTTGAAATAATAAATGGTTTTGCTTAATACCTCTAACCATAGCTGAAGTTACCAGCACCAGTATGTAAAACTAATTCCTGTCTCTAGCAGAACCTATACACACCATTAACCATGATGAATCAAGGAAAACATCTTATGTAAGAACTTTTAAAAACATGAAGACATTGCAAAATCTCCTGCACACCTAAACTAGTCACTCTCAGACTGAGCATCAAGTTGCTGTGATGCTGCCCAGCTCTTGAACTACACACCCATTTGAGTCACTTCATCCTATCTTGCTCTGGACTTTACTACAAATCTCTAGCTGCAGGCTTCATGCTGATCACCCTTCATTGGGGCACAGGTCTCTACAGTTCAGCTGTCTTGAACTCTTAAAAATGTGTCATATCCTTCAGGAGTTGTTAATATATGCTCCTTTCAACATGTGTTGCTTGGGGCACCCTGAACTCTTTAATTAATCCTTTCAAGGCTTGTCTGGTTTGTAAGTGGTCTACACTTAAAAAGAAAGCTCAAAACAGCAGGTTTCGGTCTTGACTATGCACCCCTTAGAATCCTGAGATGATGACCCAAATGTGACAAGGAGCAAAGTGTAGGGGCTTGGGAAAGAAGATTTATTTATAAGCACAGTAAGTTTTACTGTTAATATTGACAAAGCATTTGTACATATATGTGTACTTCAATTTTAGACCTAAGTTATGAGATTGACCATTTAAACTAGAGTTAGAATGTTTAATAGATGATTATCCAAGCAGAGTTCAGAAAACACTGTCAAGAGAATAGAAAACTGATGTCATCTAACATGAATAGTGACTTAGTTTCGTGCTATGTGTGGAAATCAGACAATAGTAAGCAAAAGACCAAATTATATGTTCAACTAATCATTTCTAATGAGCAACAAGAAACTATTTACTGTAGTCTCACAGAATGACAAAGTCATAACTGTAAACCTGAACTTACATCTATGAAAAGCTGAGGCAGAAGTGAAGCTTTCAGATTTAAAAGAAAAAAAAGCACTCAAGTAGAGGCTGATTTCCTGAAGCTGTTGGCCAACAATGAAAACATTTAATCACTTCCCTTATTAGTAGAACCTTCTTCCTCCTTATGTTTCTTCTTGAACTATATGCAGTTGTTTATAAATTTGTATTGAAGTCCCTTATACAGATGATTCAATCAAGTACAACATAAGTAACAGCTCTGGAATTCAAATTGGATCCTACAATCACATGAAGATTGAAGAGCACAATCAGTACATCAACACTTCTCCTGCTGTTACAGAAGCAAATTATAGACAATATGAAGCAACGGGTATATTTGGTAAGAGAAATATCTCCCTACTTTTTATGTATTCTACCCATGTAATTATCCATGAATCTGTTTGGAATCTAGTGAAACAACTCAAATTGGTAAAAGCAGGGCTAGAATTGGAGGTCCTCACGTGATTTATAGTTTAAATCATAGAATATCCTGAGATATGAGGATTATAGAATCCAGTGCCTGACATCACACAGGGAAATCTAAAAGCTAAACCATATATCTGAGAGCTACGACCTCTTTGCTCAGGTAGGTTGGAAGATTTTGAAATTTGATTTATTTTCATTGATCAATACCAAATTAAACTATCCCTATGTATTCCTAAGTAAACACATCATTTGTGTCTCAGAATATAAAACACACCATATACCTGTTTAAGAAATCTAGGAAGGGGTTTTTTGATCTTGCAGGTTTAAGTCATGAACTTAAACCTAGCTTCAGATCAAAGTGCAGGTACAGCAACTGACCTGTGAATACACATGTTCTGACTGGGCATTTCTTTCCTGGCATCACTGGGTTATGAAATCTATGTCTCCAATGAAATCCACTTCTGATTATATCACTAAGAGTCTCCAGATATTACCAATAAGTAGTTGGGGGAGGACAGGAGAGAGAGCAAAAGGAGCAGAAGAAATGTTAAAACAATGCCATTTTCTTACACTCTTCAGATGACACCACTGTCCTGACAGACAAACATCTGAATCTAGTGAGAGAAAAGCTGGCTAAGCAGTGGAAGCACTGTGCTCGTAAACTGGGCTTCTGTGACCCTGAGATTGACGAGATTGATCATGACTATGAACGAGATGGACTAAAAGAAAAAGTTTACCAAATGCTGCTGAAGTGGGAAATGAAGGAAGGCTCCAAAGGTGCTACAGTTGGAAAACTTGCTAAGGCCCTTTTTGGCTGCCAAAGACTGGATCTCCTTACTAGCTTGATGAAAATCAAGGAAGATTGAGATTGACTGAGAACTCAGTTGACTAAGTTGACTGAGAACTGTGAAAAAGCGAGGGTATTTTTTCCTGAAGACCTTCCAGTAACAAATAATTCTGAACAGACTTTCTGGAGTTCTTCTTTTTGCACAGACTTTTTGGAATATAGTTTTTCTGTCAAGGAGTTTTCAGTGAATACCTTCAGCAAATCAAAAACTATGTCATGATACTTGGTCTTCCAAAGGATAGAAGAAATCAAGCATCTTCCTTCTGGATAGGATGATTGTCCAAAAATGATAACAACAAAATGCATTACAAATATTGATTCAAGGAGAATGTGTTACACAAAATTTCTAGATTCTACATTCTATCTTGAAATTCTGGGAATCTGGTTCAGTTCTGAACAAAAGCATGTCACTTCAGCAAAGCAATATGTAAGTAATAATACATGACAGACTGACCTACTCCTTGAAAAACTTCTATAGAAAAGGAAATCAACTCTTAAAAGTTTACCAGAAGTGCCAATTGCTTTAAGTCAATAACATTATATTTCTATATTTTTTATTAAATAGAGATGTCTAGAATTATGCAGAACAGCAGCATAAATAAAAGCAAAAAACTATTTCTGGCTTTAAAAGTCTATAATTGATATTTTACAGGTTAATACTGCATTCGATTTTTACACTGTTTAGCAGAAAAGATTTTACATGACAAGTTTCTCATCTGCTTTGTGAAGTAATGAAAAAATAAATTCAATCCATATGCAATCCAAAGTGAGAACTCTGGAATACAAGAACTTTGGTAAGGGAAAGGTGCCTTATTACCTCTTGAGAGAAGACTCCTACTGACTCTGGGTGATCATAGTGACTAGAATGTCACTAGTTCCTGAACCTCTTGGACTGCATTTATATTAGTAGATTAAATGTACTTGGGAATGTTTCTGGATGCTGAGGTTAAGCTGGCATGCTGATGGCTGCAGTCTGCTGCGAGGACAGCAAATTCTTTAAACCTCCAAAATCTTGTGCAAAGGCTATTTCACAGCACTCGGGTTGTTTTGGGGAACACTTGAAAAGCTCTGTAGTGTAAGTGATGGTATGCCAGTGCCTAGAGATGTTCCTTGTCACTCTGACTTCCAAGTATTGACATAACCTCATTGTGCAAGATCTAGGAAAGAATTCCTGAGCTCTAAGTTTTTATACACAAGAATAATTATGTGAAACCCTTCCTATGAAGGATGACACCTCCTATTTCCATCAAATCTACAGGTGTTTCCAGCAGATGTTTCAGAGCAGGTAATTGTTTATACTATAGATAAAGCATTGTGTTCATTAGTGTTCATAAATGGTCATTGTTATTGTCAAAAAAAGCTAATAATTTCATGGAAGTGTAGTTAGAATGTATTTCTGCTCCTTGATGCAGCAGACACCATTTGAGTGGAATCAAAACTGTAATCAAAGCAAGCATCAACATATTTGTCATCTTTAAACCTAATTAGTACAAGGTAATAGTGCAAATGGACCTCTAAAACAGAGACTTTAGCAGAAATCTATACCAAAAGCATGTCATCCATTCAGATACTGGAGCATTTCTATATTTATTGTTAATGAACATTAAACTCTCCTTCCCATGGCAGGTAACCCAGGAGGTATCAGTATATACTGCAGTAGTATTTATATTGTTAATTCCTCAGAATTTATTGCATTACCCTACTGTTTTGACATAGCAAAATGCTAGATTTTATCTAAATTCTTGAGTATAATAGAGAATTACATGTTTTAGCTGTCTAATATACTAAGCATGCATTTTCCAGGGAAAAAAAATTACTCTTCTTAAAGCAGATAGAGAAATGGAGCAGTGGGTGTCTTCTCTGTGTCAGTCCACATAGAGTTACAGCCAGCAGCTACTATGTTACTTCATGAAACAGATTGCATAAAGATCACAAAGTCCATTTATGTTCTGTTAACATTGGCTGCACTCTATTGTTACATCAATTCCCTAGTCCACATTGGCTTTTTAAAGCCTCCCATATCTGTAGCCTTTATTTATACATCATGCAATTTTTCCATCATAAGATTCTTGTCTTATTTTTTACACAGAATGAATGATGATCATTTAATGGGCATACGCTAAATGCTTGATTTTCTCTTTTTTAAAGCAAGCCCAGACCTTATTTTCTGAAACAACAAAGATGTAGAGCAAAAACATGAAGCATTTCAAAACAAGACTTGGACATAGGCCAGTCCTAAATCTTTAAAGTAGGACATGGGAGATGAAGGTCCTTTTAGCTTTGATGCTTGTGAAATCCAATTCTAGACTAGTGTTCATAGTTCAAGTGACATTACAGATGGTACAGAAAACAACCCCTAAACTGAGAGCTGGAGACAAACTCCTTCAGTACAGCCCTTACAGAACTCAATAACATAGAAGATTCAGCTTCCTGGGCAGAAAATCTAGAGTTCTACAAGCCCTTTAGCATATTGTTGAAAACCAGATAATAGGACCCAATGCTTGGAAGCTGCAGCCAGGCATGCCAAACTAGAATACATATTTAATAATAAGGATGGTTAACTACTGGAATAAGCTACCTAGGGGTTTCATGGATCTTCTTGGTGCCTTTAAATTGAGATGGATATAGTTGAAATCAAAGCTACAGGTCTCAATACAACATGAACTAGATTAAATGTAAAAGCAAATGGTGTACAAGTTCAAAGAAAAGAGTTAGTGTTCTTCCCTGACCTTAAAATTTACAGAAGTGTTGAGTATAGCAGAGAGAGATTAGCTAATATCAACTTACTGGGTTTCTCATTTCATCTACCACCCCATACCCCACTCCCCCCACCCAAAAAAAANTTGATTCTTGAAAAGCCACCTATCATGAGAGATCAAAAATGCAGGAAATAATGGGAGCAAGGAAGATGTATTATGGCACAAATACAATACCTTTCATAGCAAAAGAAAGAAGGACAGAAGAGTAATTTTACATCAAGCTGGCAAGTTATCAGCCTCAAGGGCAGAGTCAGCAGTAAAGCAGAAGCCTTACAGAGATTTTTCATAAGATGGGTAAGGTGCAAGACAGGGAGGAAAAGGCAGCAAGTTCCCCTAGCAGACCTCCTCCTCATAGTCTCCCCTTGAAGAGCAGGAGGTGAGCTCCTCCACTTCCACACAAAGACATTATGCTTTTCCATTTTAAGAGAGCAAGTGCTTTGAGACTTCAGGTCAAATAACACTCAAGTACAACCTCCACCTGGTAGCTACAGTCATCACTACACAGCACCCAATCTGTTCTGAAATTCCTAAATGCAGAGGATTGAGTTTATGCAATTCAGAGCAATTTGATTAATTTCATTACTGTGCCCTCATTAACAGTGTACATGTAGCTAAGAAATTGGAGGAGTTTTTACTCCTCCCAAAATAGTTGCTAAATAATACCAATTAATAATGCTGAATTAAAAACTCAGGCAGGACACTTGCAAGAATTTGATATGTGAACTTTGAACTGAGCTTGTAACACACAGCTGTTCTTCCTCACGGGCCAGTTTCTAAGGAGAGGCAATACTCAAGAACTTGGTCTCTGCCTGGTTGAGCAGCATTTAGTAAACTATGACACTTTTCTCTGATGGATTTTTAATCACTGTTTGATAACAAATGAAAGCCATCTTTCAGCATGGAGGCAAACGGAATATAGAGTAAGAATCTTTGAGCCTCTAAAACTGTGAGGAGCTCCAGGGAAACAAAGTAGGAAGGATCACCCAGTACAAGCAGGAGCACGTTAGAGCAAACTAGCCACTTGGGAAGGCTGCACTGGATCCTGGTGCTCTCTAAGCACTTTTTTCTATCCCTTCCTCATCCCAGTCTACAGACTACAGAAAGTGCTCCTCACAGCTTGCCCGTTTCTCTCCTAGCATACCAATGAGCATCAAGAGTCAGCTGACTGGTGCTCATTTGTTCCCCAACAAAAAACAGCAGCTAGAGAAAGTGTAGCTCCTTAATACAGTCCCTGGGAAGAAGGGAAGGGGGAAGTTAGGATCAGAATAGGGTCTAGGGTGCAGAGTCTAGAAGTTATTTTTGTGCTGGGGTGAAGCACATAGGCTCATGTTCCCTATGAGCAAAGCAAAGGAGACCAGAGTTCTGACTTATGCTGGGTTTCCCCCTTTGCTCTAAGTAGGCCACTTCCTTTCTCTTTAGCAGTTTCCTCATCTCTTTGCACAAACAATAACTTCTGCAAGAACTAAGATATGATCAAATAATAAGCATTAGACTTTACAGAACTCAGCGAGATGCTTAATGAGAACTGTTTGAAACCAAAGTCCATACTAATCACCTTAACAAGCCAGTAATACTGCTTGGATTTTGAATGATAGCTTGCAGCTCCTGTGTGCCCCACCACCCCGTTAGCGAGAGAACTAAATGCAGCTTTGGCAAGGATGTCTGGGTCACTGAGTTCATCAAAAGGGATTCATACAACCCCTTCCATAAACAAACCAAGAGCCATCTTCCAAATGTTACTTTTCCCCCTCTCCAACAGAGAAGCTCTTTTCTTTTTTTGTACCAGAGTATTTGGAGTCATTTTATGTCTCTTAATCTAGACTGCTCTAAATCTCAACAGGAATTTTACCAAGACTCTGCTTGGGTTTCCAAGATGTAGACCATACTCTGAAATTACAAGACTGTATCACATTGACACACCTGCACTTGTGATTTATAATGCAGTTATTCACAAACATATGAAAGGTATGCAGACACTGCTTAATCTGTCACACAACTAACCTTTGCTAGAATAAGAAAAATGCAAGCAAACATAAAATCATTAACTATGTGTCTGTGTTTTAGTTGCATTATCAGCCTGAAATGTTCTTTGAGCCATGGTATCTGGGACCTTTTTCTACTAGCTGTTCTCCTTCTGAGAAAGCATCATTTTCTTTGTCATGTAATTTTTCTCAGCTTGGCTAATATTCTAGCTAAATAGGCCTCCTGCTACAAAAACACATGCTGCTACTCTCCACATTTGGCAGCTTCAAAAGTCACGCCACTCTCACTCAGTCTTTCTTGTTGGGAAGGCCAATACAAAATCACAGAAACATCAGCATTTTCACATCTTTGTTCTGAATTTGGCAAATCACCACTGCCCAAATCTTACCTCTTTATGGAGCTGAAGCAGCAAGGTTTTGTCCTAAGGTGAAAACATTGTCTGCTCTAACATTCAACATCCAAGATGCACAGGAGCCCAAGCATTAGAACAGGCATGAAATAGGGTATTTCACTTCATAGAAGAAGCTAAAATAAATGAGGCAAAAATGATCAGTGTCTACATAGACTAAGAACCAAAGTCCACAACAATACCTGGATCACTGGGGACCCCAACCAGTCACAGACATAGCTGTAACACAAACTGATGCCACTCTGCTGAGGCAAAATGAAGCTCCCGGGCCCATGAGCCAGGGTGTGGGGGAGACCCCAGCTGAGGCTGGTCATGGCCATTAAAGCCTATTAGTGCCTCAGTGGCCCTGACAAATGAGTCCTTCCTTGAAAGCTCCAGTTAAAACCCCTCTAATACTAATGATTCTGGTATCTTGTATGGGATCACTGCTCCTGTTAGGAGAATCCCATACATGGGTGAAATTTATGCTTCTGGATACCTGGAATTAGTCTTTCTGCCTGATGTTCCCACAGGTCTCAAGGGATCCACTATGCCAGTAATTGACTAGGTCTTTTCTTGACTTTGTACAGCCTGAAGAAGTACAAAAACAGTAGGTACATATTCTTCTATTCCAACCAGGAGTCAGAAGACTCCTTGCAATCTAATAGGCATACTGAAAATCTCACTGTTCTGCAGTTCTGTCACTTACAAGGAGCTTAGGAAAGCCTTTTCCCTGAGGATAAGTTCTATAAGGACAAATCTGGGCAGTACCAGCAGTGCAGCCTGGCTGCAGGGACTGGGATGGTTCATCATAGGTGACAAAGCCCCCCTGCACAGCAGTGACTCTCTCCAGAGCATTGTGTGGATATCAGAGAGAAATCCTGCCAGCAGCAGTGAGAAGTGGAGACATGGGGCAACAACAAGGGTACCAAAAAAATTACAGGGCATTTAAGAGGGAAAGGTAAATCTGTGTTCAGGGACTCATCACCAGCAGAATGGTGCTAACATCTTTTAAGCAATTTTTTTATTTTCTTTTCTATGCAATGGCTGGAAACAAGTAGTTTCCAGAATCTGAACCATCAGCAGTAATCAGACAAATAAAAACATTTTTTGGGAGTGGACAGAACTAGTGTCCCAGTTGTTCTCAATCCTTTCATGGGCTGTGTGAAAGTAAGCCCATTTCTAGCTTGCTGAAGGCTTTTTGTCTCCATTCAGCCAGTAACTTATGAGGATAACATTTTTTGAGGAAATATGTGAGCTGAAATACTGAATTCTCCCTGGTGCCCATCATTATGTGCAAGTCCTCTTTTCTAACAAGACTTGATGTTCTGGTGATAGG
Organism: Formicarius rufipectus; assembly: GCA_013399695.1. NCBI lineage: Eukaryota > Metazoa > Chordata > Aves > Passeriformes > Formicariidae > Formicarius > Formicarius rufipectus. The sequence continues at coordinate 46,375 of VXAU01000239.1, forward strand.
AGTAGGCTGAACACAGTTTGAATCTGCATGTTAGCACTGTCCCCAGATCATCCACCACCTGCATCCAGCCTTGGCAGAGTCCTGCTTCCATTGCCCTGTGGCCCAGACAGCCACCCTCTCCTTGAGTTACCCCTCAAGATGTCAGTCATTTTACACACATACACAGAAAAGGGTCTTTTGCCAATGCAATTTCTGCCCACCTGCCACGCTGGTTTTCTCTCCCCAAGCCAAAGGCGGCAGGAAGGACACTCCCCTTGGGAGGGGCTGCATGGGCCAGGCACTTGGGAGGCCAATGGACACTCTACAGCCTGATGTGCTCCACAGCTGTGATTGCAGGCCTGGAGATGACACAGTGTAAAATACTGTGTGACTGTGGTGGCCTTTTCTGCAGAGGGACCTCTCAGCTTCTGTCACACTGACAGAAGAGTTAACTCATCTGAAACTACCCCAGCCTTAAGTGGTACATAAATCTCATGTCCCTTTTCTCTCACCTAGGAAGGGCTTCTGTTTTTACCTTTCTGATTACTTCTTCCCCCACCTCTACATTGTATGTTGAACCCTTTCTACCTTATCCCTCAGAACACTTTCTGAGAATCTGTCACATTTTCTTCAGCCACGGTAGGGGATACATAGGAAAATTATATTGAAAGGTATTTTAACAGGAATGAAATTGGATACAAGTTTGAGGCCTTTCCCTCTGAAAGCTCATAGTGTTATGTGAGACAGGAGACCCTTTTGATTCATGGAAAGTGCAGAATTCAGGAAAAAAATTAAGTTTGTGCAGCTTCAGAGCAAGCAACTTCTATCTTCCTAAACAGAATAGTCAGCCATCTCCTCCAGTCATTTTCTACCAGAAAGAAATGTAGGTAGTGACACTCATAACAAAGATCAGCCTCTCAAAGTGGCCTCAGAATCAAGAAAACTGTAGGGACTTGCAGATTGCACCAGGCAAGACTGAAGACAGCTTGTCCTGATGAAGGATTGCTTGTAATTAGCCATACTAAAGACCTTAATCTTATATACTTTGATCTGTTCGGGGGATAAACTGAACCAGTATGCTGGTTGAGTTAATCTCTTTATGCACTGCGATTTGTTATGACTGTCATTCCCCTCTAAAACTTGTTAGTCCCCTGCACACATACGGCACTAGGGTGTGAGGGCTGACAACTACTCCCTCTCAGGGAGCTGAGCTTCCACCGGGCTGGAGTGAACATGTAACGCTGACCTGTCCTGAGGAAATTCCCCTCACCCAGGTACAAGGCAGAAGACCTTTAGTATGTTTCAAGCTTTGTACCAGATCTGTTGCTATTTTCCTGTCTACCCTCTCCACCATCACCCTGGCTGTAACTCAGCCTGGTCCATTCTCCTCCACGCTTGGAAAGCAGACACAAAGGAAAGCAGTCTGTCTTCCTTGGAGTTTTTCCGTGCAAACGGTGCGAAGCTCCAGAGGAAAGCCAGACCAAGTGGCGTGGTCATCAAAGGCAGGCGGAGCTCCAGAGGTGGCTGGCCCTGATCAGCACAGGCATCTGCCAGGAGATGAGCACGTCCCCCACAGGCCGGCCCTACAAACAACAGTGGTGAAGTAAAGTTCATGATTCCTGCCGAGTGCCGGGACCCGCCTGCGCTCCGGGATGCTGAAGGCATCATCACGGGGGACCCGCACCCCAGAACTGCCGGGGGAGCTGTTCTCCTTCCAGCCACAGCTGGACCACCGTGTCCTCTATGTTCTCACAGCCCACGGGGGTTCAGGGGCAGGGCCGGAGGCGCAGCTGCACCCCCTTCAGGGGCAGAACCTTCGCCGCCCGCAGACACCCGAGGCTGGTGCCGCGTCTCGGTGGGTCTCGGAGACCGGGGAGGCGCTCACAGCAACCCGCTCCCCCACAGCCAGGGCAGCGATACCGCCGTGGGGCCCGAAGGGATCGGCGACCGCCCCGCCACCCAGCGATCCTCTGCAAAACACTCGAGAAACCGGGACCGGCCACCCCCGCCCCGCCGCGCCCGCCACAGGGGGACCAATCAGCGCCGAGGCGGGGCGGGCCCAGATGCCCGGGGGCCAATCACTGCCCGTCATATTCTGAGTGACAGCGTCAGTAGCCAATCGAAGCGCGGTCAGCCCCTCTCCCTGCGCGTCATGGCTGAATGCCCGGCAGCGCATCCCGCCCCGGGCAGGGGAGGTGGAACGGCCCTTCGCGGCTCCTTCTCTCCATTTCCTCTCCGACTCCTCCCCGGCTCCTCCCCGACTCCTCCCCGGCTCCACCCCGGCTCCTCCCCAGGCCGGCCAGGCTGCGGGAGATGTCTTGCCGGATCGCATGCCGAGCCCTCCAGGCGCTGCTGCAGCCGCAGCTGCCCTCCCGTGCAGCGCCGCTCATGCCCAGCGGACCGGCCGCCTGCTACGGGTAAAATCCACAGCCGCCTCCTTCCCCCCCTTCCCCAGCTGCCTCCTCTCTGCCCGGGGAAGGGGGTATCCGACAGACGCGGGCGGGATGTGTTAGCGGGGAGGGAGGGACGGGGGTACCCCAGATCGCGGTGGAGGTGACAGGGTGTTATCCTGAGGATCCCACTCTGGCTTTCCAAGGAGCTGTGCCAGGGAGGCTCCAGCCCCTTCTCGTCAGTCCCCTCAGCCGGTCCCTGCTGACAGCCCCGCTCCTCCGCCCGGGGGCAAAGGCAATACCTCTGATATAAACATATAAAATACTCTCTGTTCTGCAAATCCTGCTAAGGAAGACTGGCATGATACCATAATTCCCCCCTCCTCGCGCAGATAAAGAATAGGTTGCGTTGCGGCACAGCTGGAAACAGATAGTTCCGCGGTTAATCTGCGAGGTGAAGGACGAGACCTGCCTGCTTTGCGTCTGTGCTGCCCTGGCAAACACAGGCAGTGTGTATCTGTTGCTTCTCCGTGGTCTGTAAACCCTCACGGTACTAACTCAGATACCAAACAGCGGGGAGAGGGTTGTTTTGCTTTACCATCGTTTCCAATTATGCCGACCAATGGAAAAACGCAAGCCTTGTGAAACTGAAGTCATCACACTGACAAGCACATTGAAGTGGTTTCAAACTCAGAAACCTGGTGTTGGGAAGACCAAATCATAGAATCGATTGGGTTGGAAAAGACCTCCGAGATCATCGAGTTCAACCCTCAGTCCAACTCCAGTCTGTTTACTAGATCACGGCACTCAGTGCCATGTCCAATCTCAGTTTAAAAACCTCCAGGGATGGTGAATCCATTCCAATGCCTGATTACTCTCTCTGTAAAGAATTTTTTTCTAATATCCGACCTGAACCGCCCCTGGCTGAGCTCAAGCCCATGCCCCCCTCGTCCTACTGCTGACTGTCTGGGAGAAGAGACCAACCCCCCCACTTCCCTTCAGGTAGAGAGTGATGAGGTCACCGCTAAGCCTCCTCTTCTCCAGACTCAATCTGCCTTAGGTGTAAGCCAGTTTCAATACAGTTTCTCAGTGCATAAAGAAACCCAACTCATTTGTTCTTAGTCTGAAAAGTATCGAAAATACTCTCTATGTAAAACTCTTGGTTTTCGCTGGACTTCACACCGAGCCACAATCCAAGATTAGAAAAGCATCACAAACTCAGCAAAATTCTCAAGCCACTGATGTTAATAATTAATCCCAAAAAAAAAGTAGAACTCTGTAAAAAAAAAAAAAAAAAAAAAGGCAGCATTCGAATCATGAAATCAGAATATATAACTGTCTATTGAAACTACACATCACTAACCATTTCTTTAAAGGTAACAAGATGGTGATTATTTCTGTTTTGTTAGGAACTGAAAGAACCACATATTTCTATAAAATTTAGTAAAAACAAGGTGCTCATTTGCTGTGGTGAGAACTATGATAAAATACACATTGAAATTAACGACAAACCAAAAGATGCTATATCAAGAATTAAAAAATTCTTTTATAAAGAGAAGAAAAATGAAAGTTATTTAAAAAAGGAGTTAAGGCAGCCATCTGAATGCTCCATTCAGGATTCAAGTTGTGAAGTATATTATATATATATATAAATTATATATATAAGCCACATCAGGTGTGATGTACAGACTTAAAGGAGGTTTTAACATTACAGTGAAACTAATCTCTTGGATTGCATTAGTGTAACAATTCAGCAAAAACTCACTCAAGTTATAATGACAAAATGTGTTTCTTTGAGCTCTACTCTTGCCACAGACCTGCATTCATGCTCCAGTTCTCAAACTGGATCTGCACGGGTCAGAAGGAGCTGATTCTAAGATTCTGCACAGTCACATCTTATATTCTGGCATGAGGCATGATGGGTTATGTAGGCCTAAGATTTTATGTGGAACCCAAATATCTTTGTGTTGAACAGGTTCTGTGATTTAACTACCACTTAAGTATTGGGAGCCTGAGTTTGCAAGCTATTGTTCATTTTCCTTATGAAAAGGGTTTAAATTAGTGGGATTCTTTAGCTGTAATCCACCATTTTAAACCCTGTATGGATGGGACTATGCTTGCGTACTGTAAGTAGTTCAGACTTTATATGTTAAAATTGAATTGCACAGTGCATATCATGGAATAGAGATTATTGGTACATATTAGACTGGAATACAGCATGTCTGTATGCATCTGAAATCCACACTGATGAGTTCATAAGGCAAGAATATTTAATCTAGGTAGATTGAGAAGTGCAGGGAATAAGAGTTAATAATTAAGTAACCAAATGGCAAGGTTTTCATCATATTACTAGCTTCAAATAAAATGAGTTAGATTGTTGAAAAGGTTTCTTGCAACCATGAGGGCACACATTTTCTTGAGAGAACAGATGCAATGGTTTATACTGTTATGAAAATATTTTCAACCTGTGCTACTTTTGCTTTCTCACCAGTTGTTTGTATCTAGACATGGTATCTCTATTTGCATTTACACTTCTTTCTCCATACTAAAGGTTAAGGTAGGGGTTTAAGGGCTGGGTCTGAGAAATGGCCTATGCAGTCAGTTTCTGAGATACTTTTTTAGTGGGTGGATTTATTAGTCATGTGGTATTTTCAAATTAAGCATTATCTTGCTAGGATTACACTGACAGAAATACTATCACATTCTCTTTTTCTGCTCTCACCTCAGTGCAAGGTGGTTTTCATGGTAGACTCTGTGGTTGGTGGGGAACTTTAACAATAGCTTGTGGTTTCTTTGGTAGATGGAGAGGCTCAGTTTAGTAATAACAAGGTGGACACAAGCCATTTCAAAAGATATACTGTGACAGAATGAGGTTTCTCCTCTCCAATCTATTTACTGCAATACATTTCTGTAGCCACATGAAGCTGCTTTTATAGTCTCCTTCCTGCACTGTCTTTTTTTTTTTGGCCCCCTACCTATCCTTTAACTTAGTCATTTGTGAAACCTAAGTATGAATGCTACATGGTGGTCACAACTGAATACTCCTCTGCTCCTGAGAAGCTTTTTACTTAGTCTTCTGTGCACCCATGAAAGGCAAATGTTGTCATTAGTATTTAGGAAGAGTAATTATTCAGTATTCCTGAAGTGATCATGTAGTAATGAAAATTAACTGAATGTTTTCCTATTTCTCTCCCCTTCCCCCCTGCCTAGGACTTCAGTAACATCTGCCAAAATCCAAGTGAATGGAGTCCACTTGCATTATCAGCAGACTGGAGAAGGAAGCCATGCAGTTCTTCTGCTTCCTGGATTGCTAGGTCTGGAAATTTTATATCTTATCTCCGTAGAACAACCACCCCTTTATCCATCTGGTCTCAAGCTAGAACACACAAAATTGTTTTGTAGTATATTCAACACGTGATTATGGAGCACTGTTGTTAAAAAAAAAAATTGCTACACATACAACAGATGGGGAAACTCAGAGTTATTGCCAGTTTGAAAAGATTACATTTATCTCCCCAGGTGCCTTTTATGCAATGTCTTGTGTAATGGTCGCTCGCCCTTTTGGATTTAACTGTGCAACGACACCTACCTGGGACTGGTATCAAATAGCTACACAAGCTGGAAAATAGCAGAAGGGTGGGAAAAAGTCAGGTCATCTATATTTGTTACACAGATTGAATTATGCATTGCTCTTTAGAAGCTAGATGCATTCCAACTGAATTAATAGACATGATGCAGCACTTGCAGTTTATAGTGAAAAAGTCACCATTAAAACTTGCATTTTGCTTAAAGATGTATTTTTCATGTTCTGATTATCCAGTGCAACATCATTAAGATTCTCAGTGGCTTTTTGAGGTGGACAACATGTCCTGCTAACTAAGTAGTATCTGTCTATCAAAACCACTGCTTTTGGTAACAGCCTTTTAAAATTAACACAGCCTATTTTTTCTGGGTTCTTGCAGTCCTAAAAGACAAATCACACTTACTAACAGTTCGTAGCAGACTGTCAATAGGACTGTTATTGTGCTCAGAGTTGGGCTAATGCTCAACTGAGTTGCTGGATCAAGATGATAGAAAACCAAGAATTGAAGAGCAGGAAAATTTGTTCTTGGCAGCAATGTTTTCAAAACTCTTTCAAAGAATTCGCAAGGGGAAGGTGAAAAAAAGTTAATGCTAAGCATGCTTCAAGGAGTTACATGTTTTTTACCTGTTAATTCTAAACAGCTTTTTAATCTAGGAATCCTGTTGCCAATGCTAACTCTTTAAACAATGTATTTTTTCAGTTGTAATATTATTACTAGGTGTACATTGCTATTATGCAGGTACCTTTAGTACAAATAGTATCTTTAGCACTGTTAAGTTTATAGTTTAGTATTTCTGGTACACATAGGAAGATGAACTTCACCTTCTGACTGTCACATCCTTCTTCCCTTTGTACTGACAATAAGATTTCAGTATTATTTTATACTTCTTATAGTATTAGACTAATATGTTTGTTGTGTCAACAAGATAAGTACTTTCAGGTCAACAGAATTAATTAGTCTCTATTTGTAGATTACATTAAATCAAGATAGAATTCTCTCTTTCTAATTAGAAAAATACTAAGAAAATAATGAAATCACAGCATTCAGATGTGCTCTCATTGTTGTGTAATTTTTAAGTCATAAAAATATAGTATAACAAGCATATCCATGATAGTGCAGAGGTCATACAAAGACTCTGTAAGAATATGAAATTAATCAGTTTGTTTTGGCATTTTTCAATAAAACTGATATTTTCCTTCTGACTCCAGCTATTATCTGAGTTTCTAGAGATCGTGTCAGCTCATCATTGCAGGTTATATACAGCCTCTTATAATTTAGACCAGTTGATGATATCTGAGGACAGATTTCTCCAAGTAAACAAACAAAAAAATCTTAAATGACCTTTTTAATATAACAATGTATAAGCAATTTTATATTTCAGTATATTAAATCTGAGCAAGTTTTAAATAGCATTTGATACTGTTACCACCTGACCATAGTGCAAATAAGACATAAATTGCAGCTTGCCTTCATGCTAATGTTTCCAGGTAGCTTAGTGCAATAGACCCAAGTACTTCATTGTTAAATCCTTTGAAGGTCTGAGTCATTAATAGAAGAAACAGTTCTGCATCAGAAAAAAAATGGCTGTGTTTGACTTATTTTGGAACTATACATGTTACAGAAATCAAAACTTACAGTTTTAGTCTTCTGTATCACCACTGTCTCCTCAGGCAACAAAAGTATTTAAAGGTCATCTTTAAGCACCAATACTGTCATAGAAGTGGTTTATCAAGCAGCCACAACTGTCTGGCACAGTGCTTTTCACCTAAAAATTTGTACCTGGAGTCAAGGTATTCCTCCCCTGTGCTGCCTGGGTAAACAGCAGTGACCATGTTAGTGCTTTAGATCTGTTAAAGATCAATCTCTTTGAGGTAACTCAGTTTAAGATTCTGTATTAAATCATCTGCGTAGAGCACAGTTTTTGGTAAGCTTACATACCTACCAGAAATGGTTTGCTCTGAACATATTGCAGGTGGTTCTAAAGATTTAATCATGGTACTTCCTCTCTGAGAGTCACAATGAATAGTTACAATTAGAGATAAAGAGTACTTCAGTTGTTGGATAGTCTCTTTTTTAGAATAAAGGTGCAGGTTTCCACAGGTTTTCCTTTAGGGTGTGTATACTATATATGTATTATGGTGGTTGATAAAACTGAAAAATTGTCATGTTTCAGGGAGTGGTCAAACTGATTTTGGACCTCAGCTTAAGTCTATGAATAAGCAACTTTTCACAATTGTCGCTCTGGATCCTCGAGGGTATGGAAAGTCTATTCCTCCATCTCGAGATTTTCCTCCAGATTTCTATGAGAGGGATGCTAAAGATGCTATGGAGTTTATGCAGGTAAATATATTCTGAGATTGTATTATTTCATATATTTTTTAAACTTTATTCCTTAAATTTTTGGGAAGGAGGAAGCTTATTTCCAACAGACAAGTTATGCAATGGACAGTACAGACACTTAAAAGTGAACAGGTACACATTATTCTGGAAAATATTTTGTTCTTCCATCTATTCTGAAAGGTACATAGCGGTTAAGCAGTGGAAATTAGTTATAAAGCAATATGCATTTATTCCAAGACCCTGCCCTAAGAGGTTTGCAGCCAAGAACCATATAAGTTTAGGGAAAGTACATATAAAACCCAAAGTCTGTGCAGTGGTTTAATTGAAGAGATTACAGTACTGAAAACCTCTTAGAAAATTTTCTTTCTAATAGAATCTTGGGATTTTGCCTTGAGCAGCCCATTTTAAGAAACATTTGATTCTAAAAATTAACTTGATGCTTTGCATTTTACAGCATATTACTGAAACAATTTTTGTGGGAAATCAGAGGGTTCCTATGACCATACCAAATCTTGGTAACTAATACAACTATTGTGACTATAAGGAATATGGCCTAAGGCTGTCATTATTTCTCCTTTTTACCTATTTTTTTATTCAAATCTGTGTTTCTATGTTCTTCTTTTATTCTATTCTGTAAGTGCTGACACAATTTTCTGATTTAGTTTTAACTAATATTTTGGCTTTGTTATATTGAGCTATATGGTCTCCTTGGTCATGCTAAGAAAGTTGGCAGGGCATTCAAATTCCAAAAATATGAGACAAGCTTCAGACAGTCAGTCCAACTGTATTTCTATAATAAACAATAACCTTGCTGAAACCCATCTGAAACTGGAAATGCAGCCTTCCTAGTATATTGTGCTTAGTGAAACCAAATAAGTCTGACAGCAGAATCGGGATTAAGATATGTATTTGCCCTCTAACCATAAAAGCAACCTGTCTGCACTGTAAATCCTCAATTTCTTCTGCTACACTAGCAAATAAAATAAAGACATATCAAGAATAGGTGACAAACTTTCAGTCTACATGGTTGTGACCCCCTTTCCTGTCCCTGCTCCAATACTGATAAATGCAAAACGGAAAACAGAGCATTCCCCAAAGGGAAAGTAACCATGTAGCTTCCAGTCAAACAGGGCAGAAACTTTTCAATCTCTAGGGCTGCCAACCAAATGACACATTGCATCCTGGCTTTTTTGAGGATGTTTCTTAATATGTTTCTTAATATCACAAATTATTAAAATCTGCCCAAGTGTGGGTTACTTGCCTCTATTTTAACATATTATAAAGGATAGCACAAATCCCAAGGAACCATTCCAACTGTAATATCCAGAATATAATGGCTTACATGCATCTTCCAGCCTGCACTCAGCCAAAAACCACATCCACGTAGGTGAGTCCAGAATCTTTGTTCTAGTGTCCTTCAGAATCTGGTGCCTCTGCTGGAGCTAGGAGTGCTGGAAACTTTCTGTCAAATAACAGAAGATAAAATTCTTTATATAGCAGCTTTATGCAAATGATACTGTTCTGTATCCCTTTGTGTGTTCTCTGAAGGAGCTTGCTTGAAATAAAAGGAGTATAATGCAAATCAAGTCCACTTTCCTGCACTCCCCCCCAGTGTCAAAGTCAATGGCATTAAAACAATCATTAGAGAAATAATCAGTGTTGATATTTAAGAAATTCTTACTCTTCAGAGCTTCTGTCCTAGTGAAGGGATGAGCTTGGGCTTCTCCATGCTTTTGTAGATCAGCTGGAATTTTTGTTTGTGATCCACTCCCTGTGACCCAGGTAAAACATAGACTGCAGTGTGCTTTGTGTTGTTGCTCACTGTGTGTTACCTCTCTCACAGCATATGTGGTCATCTGATTGCATTTCACACAGGCTTGGATGGAGAAGGTGACTTTGCAAGAAAATTTGTTCACTTACAGACTAAAAGCACCACAAAGCCACCCACAGAACTGTACTGTACTGTACAACCAACTTTCAGGTTATGGCCAATGTTAGGTAGAGACCTGTACTGTAAGTAGTTCAAAATTAAAGCAAGAAAACATGCAACCTATTTGTTACATCACATTGGCTTTTGGTAGGCTGCAAAAGATAAATTAAATTCCTCCTGCTGGGAGGGCATCCTGAGATAATCCAAAGAATGTATTAAGATAATGGCTAGTAAACAAGACAAATACTGGAGGCAAATACATCTCAAATAACCTGGCATGAAGAACAAAAATTTTATCAGTTATTCAACCCATCAGCCAAGATGCCAAGACACCAGTACCCTTCAGCAGCACAGTACTGAAAGTTGGTCACAGATAACTACTTTTTCAGCAGACCAGGCCCAACTTCTAATCAGCTGCTAAAATTCAAAGTTCTCCCTTTTCTTGCTCTCAGCTCTTACTTTACATGTCCCTTTTTCCCCCCCACCTTATTTCTCTTCAGCTTAGTAATTATAGCTTAACAGGATGAAATCTAAAAATTGGTCAACACTACAGTGAGCAGTATAGAAAGGAAGAAGTCAAACCCCTTATAGGGGTAGAAATTTGCTAAATATCATGCTGACTGATAGTTATGCCGCACTTGAGCATCAAGTTTACAAGTGGAGTAGAAAATTATTTTTCTCTCTCTGTGGTTGTTTCTCTCATTGCTTGCATTCTTGCTTTCTTCTGTCCCAACAAAGTGCTGCACTTTCAACATCACCAAAGCAACACATTCAGCTAACTTGCTTCTTTTACTAAAAAAGTGCACTATCTTCCTTAATCACATCTAAAAGGCTGCAAAACAGAAACAAAACAAAACAAAAACCCCCAACCAACCAACCAAAAAGAAAAAAAAAAGAAAAAACACACTTTGAAACCTTTATATCTGCTTGTGAATGACTTCCCAAACTGGTTTCTATATGCAAAACAACAAATATCACTTAACCATTGAATAGTGTCCCTGTGCAACCTTCAGGTGCATTTGTTCCTGAGTCTCTACCTTCCCCACTGAACATACCACACGAAATCCTCTCTCCTGTCACTGCCACTACCCTCTACCACATATTGTAATTTATGAGGAAACAAGAGTTTCAAATTCTAGTGGAAAGCATCATAGAATATGCTGAGTTGGAAGGGACCCATCAGGATCACCGAGTCCAACTCCTGGCCCTGCATGGGACCATCCCAAGAATCACACCAGGAATATTGTCCAAATGCTTCTTGAATTCTGTTGGGCCTGGTGCTATGGTAGCCTGTTCAGTGCCCAACCACCCCCTTGGTGAAAAACTTTTTCCTGCTATGCAACCTAAACGTCCCCCAACTCAGCCATTTCCTCAAGTCCTGGCACTGGTCAGAATGAATGAAAGTCTTAGTTGTATTTTTTGCCCTGAGCCACCCTTTTCAAGAAGGAGGAATTTCATTATTAATATTTTGAATTGCAACTCACCATGAAGTAACATTTAAAATATACACTTAAAAGCTTCAGAAAATGTGAATTAACCACTAAAACTTGATACAGTTCTTTAGGAAATACTTTAAGCGTTTTTTAGTTGTTACAGAACAGATTATTGTTTTTTAGCTCAGCTAGCATCAGTAAATATTTCTTAAGTCTTTCCCTTTTCTTTTTCTTAAGTTTAGCTTTATCTTGGATTACCTACCATCCACACTGTCATAGTCTTTGACAACTCCATACCAAGAGAATCCACAGATTCTTCATACCATCAGGCTCTCTGAAAGGTCTTTATTCTCTATTGTAAATAAACATTTTTTAATTTTTTTGAGGGCTTTTTTTTTTTTTTAAATACATTAAGATTCTAATAGGACTGTTTCATTAAAGAGTTATAGAGAATTGAAGTGGTGGGTCTAATTTATTGTTTTCTAAATAGTTGACTTCTTAATAGCAGAAACATTGCATTTTCTAATTAGGAAAGCTAAATATTGTTTAACTATGTAGTGTTGTGTCTAAAACTGTATTGTTAATTTTCAAGAAAAATTTTATATTTGCTTGTAAAACCAGCTGATGATTTGCATATAACTTCCTTGTATAAATCAAGGCACTGAAATTCAAGAAGTTCTCTTTGCTGGGATGGAGTAGTGGTGGAATTGCAGCACTCATTGCAGCTGCAAAGTATCCAAATCTTATCCACAAGTTGGTTGTCTGGGGAGCAACTGCCAGCGTTACTCAAGAGGATGTGAGAACTTACAATGGTACGTACAAACTGAATATCGTATCCTAAATGCATCATTTTAATTTCTTCTTGTCCCAAGAATCTTAATCACATAACAGTTAAGTGGACACAGAGTTGGGGACGCAACAAACCTAAAGAGACATGACAAAAAAATTCCTTACTTTACTAAGGGATAGATTAAAGTTATGGTGAGAAGCTCTCTAACAAGGGGTAGTATAATAGATTTTATAATAGGTCCTTACCAACTTACACAGCTGAAAAGTGCAAATTATGATAGCAGTTTTCAGAAAGTAAAGGTTTTGTTGCTGTAACAAATTCCTAAAACTGAATTCCTATTTGCCACAGGGTTGATTTCTTTTCTTACACTTTTCACACCCTTTAAACAAGGTCCACAGATAATCACTGGGCTAGCACATAACTTTTGCCTCTAGGGCCTATAGAGTAATATATAAACAGTAAGAAAACAAGTTGATAACTTACCTTTCTAGTTCAGGAAACAAATGAATCATTCAAGTAAGTGTCTCAGGATGTCTTTATAATTTCAATTCCTTTCAAGTTAATTATTGTCATTACAAAGCCTTGCAAAGTAAGGAAACATGAAATTTCTGATCCTTATTCCTCTCATATGAAATAGATTCTGATCACTTTGCGCAATTAACGAAAATAGCAAAAACTGCTGGTGAACTCAGAAAGGGACCATATTTCCTTTTGATCATAGACATTAAGGCTTTTAACAAATGTAGCACAGTATAATTCCATTTTAGTGACTGGACTTTGATTTGTACTGGCTGTGAAATCTGACTAGCTTCAGCTAAATTACAAGTGTATGTGTTGCACATGTGTATTTACCTCACCTATATTAAATAATATAAAAAGTGATAATACACTTTTTAATTCAGAAAGCAGAATACTTTTCAGCTCTGTAAAAGTGCTGCTTTATTTCTTTACATGTTTTTATATTTATGAAGTTTTTATTATATAGTTATGAAATGGCTATCAGTGTCAGCAAACAGGCTAAAATACATAAATAAATAAAATCCTGCTTTACATGGAGCACACTCTGCAATGTTGATCTTTGGCCTCTTTGTGGATTGGTGCTTTCATCATCTCTGGGTGATGGAGCTCAGAGAGAAGCAGCACAAGTCTTCTGCAACTGGCTCATCAGTGCATCACAGCTGCAGTGGAGGGTTTCCTAGGAGAGAAAGGTGCTAATTTGATATCCATGTCTTTTCAACACGGGCTTCTCCCTTTTCTTTTTAAATTAAAGCCAGACACAAGGACAAAACAGTAGATTCTATATGAGAAACAACTGTTCAGTAGCACCTAGCCTGGGGTGAGCAAACTCATTTCCAATCAGATGGTGTTACAAGACACTTTCAGTCACTGCTACCTTTGTCATTTGGCTGGACATGTTCTCTTTGTTAATTAACACCTCACTCCTTTCTTCCCCTAATTCTCATTTGAAACCAATTAAAAACTTTGCTAGTGGCATATATTGCTGTTTGATGATTCAGTACTTTCAGGCTCTTGGCTATGCCAACTTTGTTTCAGACTTTATTGGTACAAAACTGTACAACTGAAACACAGATTTGTGAAAGTCACTCTTTTGGATCTAGTTTATGAACAGTACTGAAAATTTTAGAGGGGAAAAAAAAGTAGGTAAATCTGATAGATAAATAACTAGAATGTCAGATTGTTTGTACAGCTTTAGCCAGCCTACCATGAGTCAGAGGACTCTACTAAGTAGAGTCACTTGTTTTTCTGTAAGCCTATGGCAAACGTACCATGATGTCAGCCTGCTGGAATGTCTTAGTAAGAGCTTCCTTCCTCAGAGAACTGGTAGGAGCCATGGAAGACCTTCCATCCAAGAGCCAATGCAAAAGGCTCAAGGATATAAAAATGAATTGCCAGCTCTGGCATGCTGTTACAAAACAGTCCCATTTTGATACAGAGGGTATACCCTTGAGCTTTTCTTCTGAGAGCCCTCTAAAAAAGACCATCAGAATTTTGGGGACTGAGTCCTTTGATTATAATTTTTTTCTGTTGTTCCTTGTGACTATAATAACAAGATAGTCCTCTGCAACTCAGAAGACCCCACCCCAGCAGAGTTTGCACAACTATCTTTTTTTTATACCCCTTTAATACGACGAATAATTATAAACCATTCATTGCAGTTTCAATTTTGAAATATACATTTACAATCTGGTTTGAAAACTACCTCATTTTAGGTGTTGACACTGCTGGGTTGCGTCTTGTTGCTGGAAAGGACTTAACATATTTCAATGTTATTTTATGCAGGCATCCGAGATGTTTCAAAATGGAATGAAAATGTCAAGAAACCACTGGAAGAGATGTATGGACTTGACTACTTTGCAAAAACCTATGGGGCTTGGGTAGATAGACTATCTCTCTTTGCTAAAAATTCGGATGGTAAGGCTTTTAAAGTATTGAGCTGAAGCAATTGTAGTAGCAGACAGTTCTGGATGAAAATCTAACAGTACTCCTAGCAGCCAGTAAAGGAAGGACTCTGCATATGGCATGAAAAGCTGGGTCTGACTCACACTCAGAAATAAAGCAATTACTTTGTAGAAGGTGCAGGAGGAAAACACATTCATGGAAAACATTAGCTAATGAGTCTCTCCTCTAGTTCCACCACAAAACAGTATTATCAAGTCATTGCTTTTATGCAGACTAAATTTTTTCTCCGCTCCTGTTTCTGTGTGAAAGGATTGTCTCTCAGTGACACTGATATCCCAAAAGTGTGTTCTTCTTAGCTTTTGCAAAAACTAAAGAACTTGTTTAAACTATTATAGCATATGAGTTAAAAAACAGAAGAAATGTCAGATTTTGAGAATTTAGAATTAAAAAGCACTTTTGACACATCTTAGATGTTTAAAAATAAAAAAAAAAAAGAAAAAAAAAGAAAGAAAGGTTGAACTGAAGAATATAATTGTTTATCTCTGAAGATTTCTGCAATTACTCTACATAGATTTTTCCAGCCAAGGATACTGAGTAATAATCTACAGTTCTGTTTTAATTCAGAGGAAATTTGCTTTTAGTTTGCTTAAAGCAGAAATACATGATATATTAAAAAAAGGAGTTTGTAACTCATACACGTTTTCCTGTTGCTCTCATAATGAAAGCAGAAGGTGACACACATTAACAGGCAGCAGATACTACAAGGAAAAC
This sequence comes from Formicarius rufipectus, assembly GCA_013399695.1. NCBI lineage: Eukaryota > Metazoa > Chordata > Aves > Passeriformes > Formicariidae > Formicarius > Formicarius rufipectus. Next base: position 62,013 of record VXAU01000239.1, read on the forward strand.
ATTCCTTCATTTCATATTTTTAACATTTTTGCATAGAATCAACATGGGACTAGAATTTCTCCCAGCAGAGAGATGTAACAAATTGTGATCCCATTTTATTTAACCCTTTCTAGAAGGCATTTTCTTAAAACTAGGTTTTTTTCTTACCTGCAAAGCCCAGGCTGGTGAAAGTGTGGCTGTGACATCCTTTCACTGCCTGCACACTCCTCAGACACTACAGGATGAAGTGACTGTGAAGAAGAAGCCACATAAGATATGGAGATATATAATAAGGAGCTGAATTACATAGGTGCTGGAACTGGGTCAGGTATTGGGAGAAGCCTGACAGTTGCTAGAAGGGATGAACAGCTATCAGACTGCAGGTTTTTTCCAGGGGAGAACACCTGAGACTACAAACAGGCTTCTGTGGAATTAAAGACACTGCAACAAAGGCACAGGTACAGCAGATATGAGAAGAGGGGTTAATGAATCCCATGAGAGAGAAAAGGAGGACACCAAAGCCTATGTTGGTCAAAGAGTCAGCACATGCCCTTTCTGAGAGCTAGACTATTTGCCCTAAATGGGACAGCTTTTAGTGTGAAGTGCCGTAAGAAATGAACTTTTGTGACCCTACCAGGGGGACCCACAATGGAGCAGGCTGTGCCTGAGGGATTGTGCCCCATGGAAAGGTGACCTACATTGGTGTAGTTCATGGAAAACTTGCCATGGGATGGACTCATGTTGGATAAATCCCTGGAGGCCTGTCTCCCTTGGGAGGGACCCCACACTGGAGCAGGGAAAGGACTCTTCTCCTGGAGCAGTGGTAGCAACACCTGACCATAAACCCCCATTCCCCATCTCCCTGCACCCTGTGGGGGCAGGAGGTAGAGCTGGGAAGAGTTTCTAAGATCTGTTTTACTTCTCACTATCCTGCTCTGATTCTGTTAATAATAAAGACCATTAATGTCCTAAAAGTTCAGTCTGTTTTGCCCATGATGGTGTTCAGTGAGTCATCTCTCCCAGTCCTTATCTCAGCTCATGAATGTTTTGTTATATTCTCTCTCCCCTGTCAGATTGTGGAAGGAAATGAGGGCAGCTTTGATGGATGCCTGGATTGAGCCAGGGTCAACCAAATACACCGCTATAGACAGCAAAGGGTCGGGGAGGTGTAAAAGGCACCAGGGCAACCCAAGTTAACTTGTTCATAGAAGTAGCAAATCTTGTAAACCGACAACCCATGTAACAAAATGTAGCTTTAATATGAGAGCCATAAGACTCTCAGGCTGGAAAGAACAGAGACGGGAAGGAGGTGTAGGTATTGGCTTTGGAGAGAGGGAAATGTTGAACAGAAGTACTTCATTCTTTCTATCCTTTTGTGCTGGTATCTTCAATTACAGTGAATTTTTGGAAAAATTACATTTTGGAGAAAGAAATGTTAACTATTAGTCCTGCTTACATAGTCCTATAGATTAGTCACACACTATCCACAAGGAGAGGCAATAGCTGGAACCCAATGGTGTTCAGAGTCCTCTACAAAAACAGTTTCAGTCTTTCATTCAATTTTTAAACAAAGTGTGACCTTCATTTATTTTCTCCCTAGGTAATATCTGCCAGGAGTTGCTGCCAGATATTAAATGCCCCACATTTATTATTCATGGTGAGAAAGACCCTTTGGTCTCACAACTTCATGCAGAATACATTCATAAGCACATCAAAGGCTCTCGGTAAGTTATACGATGGAGTTTTTATAAACCATTGTTGAAGAGATGAAGCTGTTCAAATTCAGAGTGTTTAAAAAAAAAAAAATTGAAGAAGTTGTCTCTGCCACAGAGACAGTATTCTAAACATCCCTAGCAAGTTACAATGCAAACAATGTAGTTGGACCTTTCTTGCAATATGAAAAGTATGGTATTTTAATAAGCTCCTTCCTAAAGCTCTCAGAGAAACCAAGTTCCTTTTCCTCTTTCAACTACACACAGAACCAGCACTCCCTAATATTTATCAAAACAAGCAAATTTCTGCTTTTGTTTTTACTTTTGCGTTCCTTTTGCTGTAAGAGACCTCACATCTGTCCCATTCAGTAAAACAGGGAACTTAGATGCTATGGACATTCCCAGTTATTAGAGAGAAGCACAAGATACTTCCCTTTGCTCAGCCTTATTGATGTGAACAGCAACCTCAAAGATTTCATGTTTCCAACTCTCCCATGAATTTTCAGTGCTTTTAAGAAAAGCAGAATCAGAAAAAAGAAATGTGCAACTGTTGTCAGAGATATTACTTTATAAACAAAAGAAATCTAAGGGCATGTGCTTCATGTGTGCTTTGGTTTAATCCCAGACAGCAATGAAGTACCAATCACTCTCCCACTAGTGGGATTAGGGAGATAATCAGGTGAACTCAAGAGAAAAAAAAAATCATATATTGAGATAAAGACAGTCTGTTAGGTAAAGCAAAAGCTGCACATGCAAGCAAAGCCAAACAAGGACTTAATTCACTGCTTTCCATAGGAAAGCAAGTGCTCAGCCATTCCCAGGAAAGCTGGGCTCCATCACACATAACAGTTACTTTGGAAGACAAACAACATCAGCTCCAAACATCCTCCTTCCTTCTTCTTCCAGCTTTATATGCTGAGCATAGTACCCTATGGTATGGAACATTCCTTTGGTCAGTTGGGGTCAGCTGTGTCCCCTCCCAACTCCTTGGGCATCCCCAGAATTCTGCTTCTAGTGGGGCAGTACAAGAAGCAGAAAATGCTCTGATGCTCTGTAAGCACTGCTTAGCAATAACAGAAACATCTCTCTATTATCAATTCTTTTCAACACAAATCTAAAACGCAGCCCCATAACAGCTACTGTGAAGAAAATTAACTCTATCCCAGCCAAAACCAGCATAATTTGAAAATTCCAGAAATGCTTCCCATAAAAAGGTGGGATTCTACAAGTTCAATTTGCTTCATAAATTTGCACACAAATGCAGGACTTTTCTTACTATTTAGTAACAGACTGTGATGTTTAGCACTAGAGAACAGAAATAGCAGGGCTGAGGGGGAATCGAGCACATTTTGATGAATGCAAAATGTAGGGAACTGTTTCATTGGTGTCGTCTCTGTGTAAAAATGAGTGTCATTATTATCTCAAAGTCAGCCCCACTCATTATGCCACAGGAAAGATAAGAACAAGAGACCTTCCTGTCAGTAACATGCAGGTATTTTATTCCATGTCTGCCAGTTAGTTACTCCTACATGCCCTTCTCAGAACACCTACTATTTGGTTTCACTGAGCTCCTAAATGCTCCAGATGCTGACTAAGGCAAATCATCACTAAAACTAGACAAGGACCTAATAGCTTCTCTTCGGAAGACAAGCCAAAAAGGAAACACTTAGAAATTGCCATCCATTACAATGTAAAACAATGATTCTTTGCATGTCTTGGTGCTGCATGCATATTTATCAGAAAAGAAACCAGACTAATGATGTTCTCAGAAATTAATGCTTGGGAACATGGTCCTCTTCTTCCCTGATTGCACTGGAAGTGACACATTTCTTTGTGAAGCAGAAGGAAAACCTTAAATTTTGCACAGTCTCAGTAACACATACTTCTACCATCAGCTTTTCTTGCCTTGATTTTTATCTAGTAGTAAAGCAGAAAAAGCTTTTTCTGGTTGTAGTGCAGGTACATTACTTGTTTCTCTCATGGTAGAAGAGCATGCTATCGCTCTGCACTGGCATGGTATGGCTGGAATTAGGTAGCATAACAGTAGTAGAAAAACATTACCAGCAGCAGGAAATGGCATACAGGTTTGTAGCTTTGTGCATCTGTGCTGCTTTTAGTCTTTGAAGAAACTAACCTAATGAAATTCAGACAGAATTTATAAGGAAAGCTGGGCATGTCCACACACTATTGCTCTTTTCCCAGAACAAAATGGCACTTGTCACCTCCAAAAGCAGACTGATCCCCCTTGTTGTAGTGGGACATGAAGGCAACAAAGCATCAGTCAAAATGGCTTTAGCTCTGTTGAAACTGTTTAGTATATGGTAGAACAAAACAAGAATTTACCACCCCATATAAAGAAGTGTACATACCTGATGTAGAAAGTTTGTCTCAGATAAAAAGCAATGGCAATTGGCATTTTAGGCATGTCACACTCATATCTGTATTACAAAGATTTAAACTTCTCCACAGCTACTACTTCTAAGCTTTTGTTTTAGCCAAAGGAGCTCTGATTTCCCTTTTTACTTTAATGAATGGTGTTAGCTTTGGATTGTCTTTTTGTAGAAAGATTAGGCAAAGTACAAACACTAACCACACTGGGTTGTGACATGAACTCTGCATTTCTGTAGTGAGGCCTTCAATGTGTTCACTGCCCAGCACAACTACTGTGGAAGAGAAAAGTGTTCAGGTACTTCACATACCTTTGAAAGACCCATCCTGCTCCCAGAAGTATTGGGATCTTATATTCTCCATAGATTCTGAGAAAGGCTTCTAGAAAATGGGCAAAAATTTGATTTAAGCTTAATTTATCCTCCTCAAATCAGAGCAAGTAGTGTGCTTGTTGCTTCAGCTGATGCTGTGGTTCATTCTGAACCACATTCACAGGGGCAAGACTTAAGAATTTCTTCAATTCCTTATTGGGTAGTCAGGAGCAAGGAATAGGCAACAAATATTTTATTTACCAATACTCCCAGAATACAATGTATAACCTGTGTTTGATTTTTCTCTTTTAAGATTGCTTCTAATACCAGAAGGAAAGCATAATCTACACCTGCGTTTCCCAGAGGACTTCAACAGACAAGTGGAAGATTTCCTGCATTGACTCGAGCTTAAAACAAGTTAGAGGCTCTTCTCCTTTGCCTTGTTTAGGAATTTAAGCTGGCTTCCCATTTTCATTCATTTATAGGTAGATCTGAGCCCTGTAAGAAAAAACATTAAATGCATTTACATGAGAAGCTTATGTTTTGAGAATATATAAGCCTCAGTGGATCAGAGCACACCACTGTGCTGCCAGATTTCTGACGTGTCATTAAACTTACTTGTTGCCACACAAGATGACCAACTATTCTTTGACGAACGGAGGCCTTAAGAAAAAGACAGAAAACACAATCTAGAATACATGCCTTTATGTGCTCTTAACACTAAGGGACAAAAAGCATTGTGATAATTAGGATTCAGAACTGTTACATTGAGAAATCTGCCAAAGTTACAAGTGCTAAGAAGATAACTGGTTACACAGTTTGTAGAAAACATGCTTCACCACCACCATCAGAAGTCGTTCAGTATGCATGCTTGCTTTACAGAAATTCATTTGATACCAGGGGTTTAAGCCTCATCCTCCTCTCCTTCCTCTTCAAACTCGCCCTGCTCATCAGCAGTGGCATCCTGGTATTGCTGGTACTCGGAGACCAGGTCGTTCATGTTGCTCTCGGCCTCGGTGAACTCCATTTCATCCATGCCCTCGCCGGTGTACCAGTGCAAGAAGGCCTTGCGGCGGAACATGGCCGTGAACTGCTCCGAGATCCTCTTGAAGAGCTCCTGGATGGCCGTGGAGTTGCCGATGAAGGTGGCCGACATCTTGAGGCCGCGCGGGGGGATGTCGCAGACGGCCGTCTTGACGTTGTTGGGGATCCACTCCACAAAGTAGCTGCTGTTCTTGTTCTGCACGTTGAGCATCTGCTCGTCCACCTCCTTCATGGACATGCGGCCGCGGAAGATCGCTGCCACCGTCAGGTAGCGCCCGTGGCGGGGGTCGCAGGCGGCCATCATGTTCTTGGAGTCGAACATCTGCTGCGTCAGCTCGGGCACCGTCAGGGCGCGGTACTGCTGGCTGCCACGGCTGGTGAGGGGGGCGAAGCCCGGCATGAAGAAGTGCAGCCGGGGGAAAGGCACCATGTTGACCGCCAGCTTGCGCAGGTCGGCGTTGAGCTGGCCGGGGAAGCGAAGGCAGGTGGTGACGCCGCTCATGGTGGCCGACACCAGGTGGTTGAGGTCGCCGTAGGTGGGGGTGGTCAGCTTCAGGGTGCGGAAGCAAATGTCATACAGGGCCTCGTTGTCGATGCAGTAGGTCTCATCCGTGTTCTCCACCAGCTGGTGCACAGAGAGGGTGGCATTGTAGGGCTCCACCACCGTGTCCGACACCTTGGGCGAGGGCATCACGCTGAAGGTGTTCATGATGCGGTCGGGGTACTCCTCGCGGATCTTGCTGATGAGGAGGGTGCCCATCCCTGAGCCTGTGCCTCCGCCCAGCGAGTGGGTCAACTGGAAGCCCTGGAGGCAGTCACAGCTCTCCGACTCCTTCCTCACCACATCCAGCACAGAGTCCACCAGCTCGGCGCCTTCCGTGTAGTGCCCCTTGGCCCAGTTGTTGCCAGCCCCGCTCTGACCTAGAGGGCAGACCACAAGCAAGGTGCCACCTTAGCGCCCCAAGGACAAGCACAGATGAAGCCACTTTCCCCTTCCCTATGGGCTCCCCCCTTCACTTCCATCCCCACTCTGCCATTGGGATTCATGGCCCCCAGGGTCACTTGCATACTCGCTCCGAGTCTTTTCTGTGTGTCGAGTTCCTACTCAGGGATTCCTGCATCCCACACTCACTCACCAAAGACAAAGTTGTCAGGACGGAAGATCTGTCCAAAGGGGCCGGAGCGCACGGAGTCCATGGTGCCGGGTTCCAGGTCCACGAGGATGGCCCGTGGCACATACTTGTTACCTGCAGGAGGAACCAGCACCAGTCTTACAGCCCTCGAGCAAGCAGCCGGTGTCACAGGAGCCCTGCTGTGCTTGTGTCCACCTCCCCGCATTTCACTGGAGAGATACTGTCTCAATTAGGACTGCTGTGTTATCAGAGCCTTTCTGAGAACAAAGGTCTTTTAGAGGAGTCACTGGCAGATGACAGCTCTTGCTCAGGGATTTTTTCCAGCCTCAATGAACTGACATGCCTGCCCTGTTTATTTAAATGCATCTGAGGAATCAGGCACACTTACCAGCAGCTTCATTGTAGTAGACGTTGATCCTTTCTAGCTGCAGGTCACTGTCCCCATGGTAGCTGCCCGTGGGATCAATACCATGCTCATCACTGATGACCTCCCAGAACTAGAAGAAATTTTTGAAAAATGGCGATTAGCCATTTCCAGGGCCTATAGAAACAGCTGGCCAGTGCCAATCACACACACCAGTGCAATCTGTGCATGCCACGGCCCTGACCACTCCCTTGCATGGCAGAGCAGCTGCTGGACAGGAAGGTGAGTCAGTGCACAACGGCTTCCTTGGCCACAGCGGCTGAATTTAAGCAGCAGACAAGCAGACTGGGCACTGAAGTACAATTTAATTCGTTTATAGCTCGTATCCAAAGGGTGACCATCCCTGGCTAGCTCAGTCTGCCCTCCTCCCATTGTCTAGCCTTGACTTAACACCACTACAAGATGGCAATACCTGCACACCCTCGGTGGAGGCGGGCAATCCGAGGCACTGAAACACCTCCCGTTCCCTCGGGAGCCGCCGCCGTGGCTTCAGAGGGGCGAGGAAGCGGGAGGGTTTGCTGCGGCTGCCAGCGGGAAGGCAGGGCATCGCCGGACACGGGCACATCACAGCCAGTGCCCAGCCCCGGGCAGCTCAGACCGCCGGGCACTGCGGGCACAGGGGCGGCGGCAGAGCAAACCCCAGGCCGCTTTTCGTTCCGGACAGAGCTGCGCTCGATTCTCGAGGTGCGACCCTCGGGACCGCGCACCTCGGGGCGCGACCCGCTCCGCTCCCTACCTTGGCACCGATCTGATTGCCGCACTGCCCAGCCTGGATGTGCACGATCTCACGCATGGTGCCTTGTCTCCGAAGCTGCCCCTGCTGTTCCTACCACCGTCTCCTTCGCCTCCCGCACTCGCCGCCGCGGTGGCCGCGCCCCGCACCGCCCCTTAAATCGGGCACCGCGCTCCGCCCCAGAGCTGACGCGATGAGGGGCGGGCCGGGGCCGCTCATTGTCTCCCCCGACCCGTGCGGGGCTCGGGGGTGTTAGTCTGTGGGCGCCTTCGCATCCAGAACGCCGCTGGTTTGAGGTGCTGGAGGAGCCTCGCCTCCAGCCGTCGGGGAAAGGGCCGGAATCGGGCAAGGCGTGGCGCGTCTTGGGGTGGAAAAGTGAAAAGGCAAACAAAAACACCTGACTCCTCTTCGCACACCTGTTGGAACACGTCCCATTCCTTGCTTCGCCTCTGCTGTGCCTCGGCTGCAAGGCATATGCTGCTGTGTTTCATTAGCACCCTCGAGCCAGTGTTTCTAGCTCAGGCCTGCTTAATCCCGTTTCAATATGTTTTAAGCACCAGAATATTTTTTTCTTAGCTCAGGCACCTGAAAACAGGCAGGGATGGGATGGAGATATTAAAGCTCACAGCCACTTTCATGCGGCCCAACTCTGTTTGACATAGTGTGGCTAAACCTGTGTTCATGGGATTCTAATTTCAGGAACACAGAGGGCTAGCATGAGATTTTATGCTGCTGCTAAAGAATGGCTTTTTCTGGGAGTTGTCCAGCAGTGGTAAGAGTTTAGCACCCATAGGAATAGGGTATCTTTTTTTTCTGTAAGTTAAGTTATGATCTGTCTTACCAGACACCTTATTTTGGAATATTTTGGATCCTGCTCCTAGCACATCCACTTGATCTCTCAGCAAAAAGAAATGAGCTAAGTACACGGTGGATGACCAAGGGAGGAGGGACAGTTCAAGAGCAATGAGAATATAATTAGACTGAGATACACACCTGTATCTGCACTGTTGCCAAGGAGACTATCTGAAACAAATTTTACCAGAGTCTATAACAGATTGTGGAGAAAATATTGAACTTGACTATTAAACATTAATTGACTCACAGCTGTAAATTTTTTCAAAAGTGAAAGTAGTTTTGCCACACAGTTGGCCAGGCTATTCAGGACAGTTTTACACTGACACCAGGGAAGGGAGATAACAGCTCACTATCAACAGGTTGTGGAATAGGTTGGTAAAGAGGATGCAAAACAAAGCACCTTGTATTCGGCATAACGGAGCTGGTAGTGGTTCACCTCAAACACAATATTAAAGTGCCAAGGGGACAGCACAGCAGGGCAAGCTCTTCAAACTTTTCCCAAGCATCAACAGACTCTGCACAGTTAACACTGTTTATTTTGTTAAGGCTTTTGAACTGCTTCCTATAACAACCCCATAGGTCAACTGGTGAGGTATAGCCTAGATGAATGGACAAGTGAGAGGAAGTGAAAACCGGCTGGACTGCAAAGCTGAACGGCTTGAGATCAGCAACTCAAAAGTCCAGAAACCAACTGCTAGTGATGTACCCCAGTGACTGATCCTCAGCCAACACCATTTAACTTCTTCATTAGTGACTTATATGGCAAGAGAGTGCACCCTCAGCAAGTCTGATGATAAAATACTGGGAAGAGTGACTGATAAGCCAGAGGGTTGTGCTGCCATCCAGAGGGGACTTGACAAGCAAAAAGGGCTGATGGGAACTTCATGCAGTTCAACAAGGGGACATGCAAGAGGTGCATCCTGTACCTGGGAAGGAACAACTCCCTTAACCAGTGCATGCTGGGGGCCAAAATGGACCTGGAGATCCTGGTGGACACCAAGTTGAACATGAATCAGCAATGTGCCCTTACAGCAAGGATGTCCAACAGCATCCTTGACTGTGTAAGGAAGATTGTTACCAGCAGGTCAAGGATGTAGTTAAGCCGTGGTGAGACATATCTGGAGCTTCACATCTGATTCCAGTGTCCCCAGTACAAGAGACAGGTGGGCATATTGGAGTGAGTCCAATGAAAGGCCATGAAGGCAGCTAAAGAACTGGAGCATCTAGGGGTGAGAACTGGGACTGATTGTTTTGGAGAAGGCTCAGGGGATACTTATCAGGGGATAAATAAAAAAAGCACTTTGCTCTGGTACAGGTTGCCCAGAGAGATTGAGGAGTCTCCACTCCTCGAGATATTCAAAACCCTTGCAGACACAACTCTGAATAACCTGCACTAGCTGACCCTGTCAGGCAGAGTAAAGGACTAGACTAGATGGTCCCAGAGGTTCTGTCCAACCTCAACAATTCTGTGGTTGTATGAAAGGGAGACAATGGAGTGGGTGATTGTACGTAACCAGCAACACCAGATTGACAATTTATTCAACTCACTGTCACATTACAGTGTAACATTATTTTGCAATTATAACACCTTTAAAACCAACAAATTTTTTGCAAAGGTGAGGTGATAATTGATTTGGTAAATCATATCACTATCAAGAAGAAAGCCAGAATTATCAGATGTATTTACATATTACTCAGGTTAGCTGTGCTTAACACAGTATAAATCAATGCATAATGTCACCAGTTTTACTCATATTTTTAGGGTTTTTTTCATCTATGGCAGGAAATACTAGTGGCTAAAGAAGTACCATATCTTTGCCTGGTATTTGTCTGCTGTGACCTTGGGAAAGTATTTTGGCTGTATTTTCAAAAGTGGCTCTCAGTTTGCTCCAGTGAATTGACTTGCTTATCAACTGTGACTTGTTTTCTTCCCTAGTGCAGAAACCTCATCTGCTGTGAAATGTCACGTGCACAGATTTGCTTAAGCTTTGCAACACAGGGAATTAAGTGTGGTGTTATTTCATGCAGCTTTTGCAATCCCAAAATATCCAGGGTTGTGCTGGCACTGAGATGTTTTCACCAAATTCTCTTGAAGTTTGTGTTCTTTATATCCCAGCTGTTGTCAGTATTTTCATTTGACATATTTCTGCCATACTCAATAACAGACAGCCTTTGTTCCTGCTCACACAAGTCATGCATATACATTTGTACTTGCTATAGGCATAACCCACCCTTTTGGGCAGCAGCAGGCAGTTACATCTTCTCTACTGGGGGAACTGCATCTCTGAGGTTTCCACATAGACACCGATGAGATTTTGGGGTGCCAAAGTATTCCTGGCAATCTACAAAGGACTTAGAAGCACTGTGATTCTTTTCCTGAAGGAATCTGGATATTCCCTGAGATGCCTTTTTTTTCCACTCATTGGCCTCCTAAGGCTTTATAGTTCTTCCTGTAAGAATTCTGAGCTTTTATTAAGGAACTAATCCTTAGATGTTATAGCACTGGTCTCTTTGTAGAGTCCCACTGGGTTTTTTGGGGGGGTGTAGTGCCAGGTTTTAAACTGAGTACCTGAAGGGAAGTGCATGTTTGTGTGTGCGAGTTTGCTCATCTACAGCAATGCTGAACATCCTTGAACGCACAGTGAACCGAATTAAATGTCAATTACTTGAACGTCAATTCAGAACCCTCCATTATAGCAAACACTTAACAAATCTTAGGCATCACTGCTAGTTAAATAGATATGGGAGTTCCCTAATGTTTTGGGGTTTATTTAGTATAAAATAGCTATAAAAGCTCCATAAATTTTAAATGCTCATAATTACAAGTGAAAGCCAAAACTCTCCCATTCATACAAAGGCAGGGCATGTCCCCAGGAACATCCATGGGCCCCTCAGCAGCTGAAAGTCCTCCGCAGCCGTCTCCCTGCCTGTATCAAACCCTGCCTTCCCAGTTTCCAAGGCAACAGCAGAGCCCGGCGATGGATGCACAGGGAAGGCAACAGGGATCCTACAACATCCTCATGTGTGTCCATGATTTCCCATTGTTTGAGAAAGAAACACGAACATATAAATGTGAAAGCTGCTCAAATAGACAAAATGTCTGCCCATGGCTTTAATCTCACTTATTTGTGATGGGTGATGTCGTGTATTGCTCAGGTTATGTATCAGAGACTACATGACTTTTTGAGTCTTTCTGTTGGTACTCAAATGAGCAGGCTCTGTTCATCAGCTTATTGTTTGCCTTCTCCCTGGTAACTATGGTATTCCCACCTGAGGAGCACTGGCTGAGGTCACCTTTGGAACCTGGTGCTTGATCATTTGTAATGTGCATTAAGATAAAAGAATATTCTGCCAGCAAGTGTGAAGGTGTTTTTAATGTTAGTAATAAAATACCTAAAAGGAAGATCTATTTTTATTTCAAAATAACAACCCACTATAGGCATTAGAAGCAATTAAATATAGCAACACTGAGAATGCTTTTATGAATGAGCAAAAGCAATTTCATTGTAGAGCTCTCTGTAATTTGGTTTATTATACCTGGGTGTCTATGTGTTTGGCCAATAACAAAAGAGGAGAGAGGATAAGTGTGTGAGATTAAAAATCACACTACAGAGCAATTTGGGATGCTGTCAATTCTAAAACAACCCATGCAAATTTTGACAAGGTAGCTGCTTCTTCACAAACCTTGCATTTCTTCCACACCATACAGTTTCTCTTGTGAAACCTCTGAGAGTCAGGCATCTCAGTGAACATGGTTGTACAGGACACAGCAAACAGAACCCCACTCATCTGGCTTCCAAAGATACCACAACAAACGAGAACGTGTTACCACAAAATTACTCCAAAAAAGGGAAAAATATGTTGATCATCATCAGGCAGCAATTTACTAAGAAAGACAAAACAATGCAGCCTCTCATTATTTTCTCTTGGCGCACCAGATGTGATGGGGTAGCAGCCAGATGGCTCCTGCCCCCATCCAGGCTGCACCTACCTTTTCAGAATGCTCAGTAGATGAAATGCTCCTCCTATTTCTAAGAACTGGGTCCTCCAGTCAAGAGATGACTAAGATTCCAACATCAATATAAATGAAAACTTGTTATCACATTTTTCAGGGCAGCTTATTTCCTGCACGTCATTGAGAACACAGCACAGATAGTAACTTTGATCTGCTAGTCACTGTTTCTTTGTTCCTTAGCCTCCTTGCTTTATCTTGCAATCCAATAGTTACTTGGAGCTCAAACTGACACTGAGCAAATTCTGAGCTTCATCTTGTGGTGTCTGCTACGAGATGCACTTGTGGTGGAACTGGATGTATATTGCTTAAAATTGCCAGGGTTCTCTGCAGGGGAGTTCAGAGTGCTGTTATATTAGGTGGCTGAATCAAGCAAATATCTTGTTTTGCTCTATCTTGCTTCCAGCTGCCTGCCTTTTCCTCCTTCTTTGCACAAGTTCTCCCTCTGGCACACTCCCTAATCAAAGAAAAAGCTTCTTCCACCCCTCCAGTCTTCTGTCCCTAACTGTGGAGTTTAGGGAGATGAAGAGATTGCTGAAGGGATCTGACATGCCCTGGAGTGTCAAGGTAACACCTGAAGTGGGACAAGGGGAATAGGACCATCCTCTTTAGCAGCTGGAAAATACTGAATCAGCACTGCCTATGAAACTGTCAGTTTTCTCTACGCTCAGGAAATTTCTAATCCCTGCCTGCTAGGGTGTAGCTGGAATCCTAGCCAGAATTTCCAAAAATCTGCCATACAATATAATTGACACATTTAAGACCAGCATTATACTGGATGAAGAGAAGTATACTATAAGAAGTCAGTGCTTGAATTTCATTTAATGTTTGTAAAGCTTGTGGTGAGACCATTTGAACTTTGCTTGAAAACTCCGTGTGACTATTCACTGGGAAGGCAGGCAGTATCTTTATCTTTCTCATATGTTTATGGAAAGTGTGGACATATTTTTCAGAGCAAAACAACACAGAACTTATTACTGAATAAGCTATACAACCTCTGCCAGTGTAGCCACTTCATCCTCTGGAGCAAGTGTTTTCACATTCTGCTTAAGTTGGATGATTATTAACATTTTTGTTTGCAATGATAGAGGCATTCTTGCCAAAAAGAAAAGAAAATATGCCTTAAACTTACCAAGGAAGCCAAGTGAGAAAAATAAGCTGATTGTAAAAAATTACATATGGATAAATAAAGATCAGTTGGAAAACCTCTACGCTATGAGAATCAAACATTAATAAACAAGAATTTAACAGACCTAACTTGATTTCCTCCCTTATGAGTGGAATTCTGCCCGTAAGGGAAAAACGACTTTGAGTAGAGAGGAGGGAATGACCTACTCTTAAATCATTTCTTTTTTACTTAGATACTGTGAATAAATACCCTTCTTATACACATACTTAAAAAGACATAATTTTTTTCTCTGGCAGATTCACAAATAAAATACTTTAAATGGGACTGAAATTAGGAGTAGAGAACCAGTTCACTTCCTTTTAAACTGCTCAGGAAGATGAAAGAGTTGTCACCTGCGCTGTGCTCCTTTGCTGGCAGAACGGCTGGGGATGGGCAGGCTTTCACAGCTCCCCCTGTACCCTCCCTCTGCCTCAGCTGCAAATGCTCAGAGTGCTCCAGCTGGACAAGCGTCCAGGAGAGCCACAGCCAAGAAATGTCTTTTTCCAAAATACATCATGTCCTCAGGCACTTTCCTGTGACCAAATGCTTCCATTTTGAATTTTCATGTAGGCAAGCTAAAGAAAAAAAAAAACCAACAAAACAAAAACAAAAAAACCCCCAACATCTGAAATGGAAGGATCTGAGAACTAATAGTCTGCTCTTTCCCATTTTAATAAATAATGAGCAGACCAGGACAGGTGATAGCTGGAGTATCAAAAGGCAGGTGCTTATTATGGATTTTAGATTGGAAGGTGAAAAATTCTCAAAAAATCTTCATTTTTAGTCACATGCAAGATCAGGGCCTAATACTGGCTTACAACAGTTAATTTTGTGTAGGAGAGGTAAAAATAACCTTACTTTAATTACCTCAAGCATATATAACATATCAAATGTGTCACAAGATTTTTTTGTGGAAATATAGAAACAATTGAAAAAATACTCATGGGAAGATTGAGAAGGGGATTGCTTGCAAATTAAAAACTGTGCCTCCCTACAATGAGCAAGTTCGGGGGAGCAGCATTACCTATACCCTCCTCTGCAGGCTACCACATCTGAGCAGTCCCAAAAAGTATATGTTCATTTTGCTTTAATGTGGAAAGGAAAAGTTGAGTAACATCCCTTGGGAGAAAGAATGTGTTTCAAATATAGGGGGTAGTATTTCTCCAGAGAGAACTTTGTCTCCTCATAGCAAAATGCAAACAAAAATACTAGGCCTCATTAATCAAAAAGCAGTAATTAAAGCATCACCCACTGAGAAGCAGAATTTAATATAGTTTAACAGCCCTTCCATAAAAAAAAAAAAAATTAAAAAAACCACCCAAAAAAAAAAAAAAAAAAAAAAAAAAAAAAAAAAAAAAAAAAAAAAAAAAAAAAAAAAAAAAACCAAAAAAAAACCAAAAAAAAAAAAAACACACCACCAAACCCAAACAGAAACACCCCAGTAACAACGATGACACTTGCCCCACTCAAAACCTCTGCTGAGTTTCATCCTGATCTTATACATAACTTTGCTATGGGGCTTCCAAGGAGGGAAAAGGAATAAGGAACCAAGGGATCTGATGCAGGGTATTGCTGGATGACCCAGCTCTTTCTGGTGAGGTAAGAAAACTTGCCCTCTTGCACCACTTCGCCACAGTCACTCCAGGCAGCAGAACTGTTTTGCAGCATTGCAGCACCACCCCCTAAGGTCTCTTTCAGTCTATCAGTTTCTTTAAGCATGTAGTGCTTGCACATATAGAGGAACCTACTAGCCCTACACTCTTTTGAAGCATGTAGCACATGATACCATCATCCATGAGCAGAATTCCCTCCATAGATTAGGGGTTTGGCCCATTTTTGCAGAGAATTTGCTGAACAGAAAACAAAACATCTGGATTCTCTTCTTTCTTCAGGTTATAAATCCTACTGTTACTTCAGTTTACCGTGTTTTTCATATCATACCTTCTGGAAAGATACACCTGTCAACAGGATGGGCCTCAGGTTTGATTCCTAGATTATCACATCACCAGGACCATAGTATGCTTCATGCAATGCAATTTGTCATGTCTATAGGCACTTGACATATGTCAGGAAGAAGAGAGCTATTATTGCTCCCACTTGACAGACTGGAAAACATCTGTTAGAAAACAGATGCAGGCCTACATTACTTTTAAGAGTTTTGAATAACTAACCATGTATTGGACTACATTTCCATGACACTGTTGCTGCAGTAGTTTAGACTGAGGTCCTAAAACTAACCAGGGAAGTGAAATTAGGGGAAATGGCATGCCAGTGCTACCACATCTCATGCCACTTCTACTCAAATTAAGCCTACACTGTACCTAGGTTTTTTTACAACCTTATTTATCTTTGCCATCTTGGTTTTAGCAGCAGACAAGCATAGAGTTGTTTGCCTTGGTCAAGACATTCTACTAACATGATTAAAAATTCCACACATTCAACAAAGGAAATAATAAATAAATAAATAAATAGATTGTTCCGTTCTCCAACACCATCAGCTCTAATTGTCAACAGAGAAGAATGCTTCCCTTCAGGCCACAGTAGATATATTGAAATGAAAATATATTGCTTTATATTAACTTCTATCTCAACACAAATCAGTCATTGTAAGTGGCTTAAGCTGCACACCACTAAGTCTGTATGATCCACCCCATTTCTTCCAAACAGGATGCCTCTTGCAAGATCTTTAGCCCTATATGTGTTTTTCATCACATGGGCAAATACAAATCAACACCCAGGGGAGGTTAAGGCAGTGAGATTGTCTAATCTGAAATCGTTTCAGTGGTTCTGCTTTCTTTGTGAAACAGAAGTGCAACTACAAGCACTTACTAAGACATCTCTCTGTTGTTTGGCATACAGCAGTCATCTCCAGTTTTTGTAGTGAATGGTCTCCTGGGCAATAAATACAGCTAAAGCTCAAAGGTACAAAGGAAAAAAGAAACAAAAACAAAAGTGCTATAGCCCCCAGGTCCATTATGAAGCTCTTTCTAATATTTCACTTAGTGTTCCTACCAAGCTCTGAACTTTCCCTTCAAATCTTTCAGTATCCCCTTTTCCTATATTTGTCTCAACTACTACTGATGTGATGGTTTGATTTTTTAATTTATTTTTTTTTTTAATTAGTATGTCTGGCAAGCAAGCTGTGTAGGATTTATGAAAGGACACATTTCTGTCAACATACTTCTATTTATGGTTTCTCTTCCAGAACAAAAAAAAAGGCTACAAACAGCAAGCCATGTAGGATGGCGTCCTACTTTCTAGTAAGGGAACTGTAGTGATGTATGTCACTTGGGAAGCTATATTTAAGGGTTAGCTAGAGACAGAGTGTAATTACACTATGAATTACAAGCTAGACACGCTGAACACTAGTGAAACCTGTTATAGTGCAACAGCTGAAAGAAGATATTTACTATCAAAGTCCAGGTTCTCATCTTTTAGTGAAACTTTGTTTAGATTTGTTTGCAGGCTCAAAGCTATAGGATAAACAGTTTCAAGTACAACACTGGGAGGTAATTTCGAGGCAAGGTTGCTGTGGCAACCAGATAAAGTGGTATTTTCCCAAAGGGCCTGAGGCAGCGTGTATTAACTCAAGTTACTAAAACAACCTCAATTTGTCTAATGTTTAATCCTAGAACTGCCCAAGTGCTAAGAAATACAAGTCCTATTGTGGGTATACACAGCTGTATTTGTTTACAGCTGTTCAGGCTGTTTAAGTGCTTCTCGTTCCTCTGTACATCAAAAATCAAGCATACAGATGAGAGAAAAGCTTTAGCAAGTGCCTGTTGTCCTGCACACCAGGTTAGCAGGCCCATCAGCAAAGGCACAGGGTACATCCAGAGCAGTGTCCGTGGGCAGTGGAGTCAAAACAGGCAAGATATTAGTTATGCACAGCAGCTCCCTTTTAATTCTCTATTCCAGTAATGCCTTGCAAGCATTTTAGTAAAGGATCACAATAGAGGCTGCACAAATGTGAATACCAGCTCTTTCAGAGCAGCAAGGACCATAGTCATTGTAGCATTGGTAGCAGTTCTTAAAGCAACACTTCTTTTAGTACAGGACCACTCCTCTAAGTGGTGTTTGAATTAAGTAAGAACTAAGCTTACATCCTGGGAAACTGCTACACTCCATGAGGGATTTTACTCATTTTGTAGGAGTAATCATGTCTGTGAGACTTTGCTAATGACTGACAATAGTATTGTTGATTCATTCAGGGCACTTGCAACCTACAAGAACAGAAACATTAATCCCCTCACGCTCACTGTAAGGAAACCACACTTACCTTTGCAAACATGCATGAGGTGCTGCTGCACTGCTTTCTCCTGCCTGGGTGGAGGTTCATTTCCTGCCTCAGGGACCAGGACCAAACAACTGTCCTGTAAGCATGAAACACTTGGACACAACTATTGCCAGGGTATCTATGGGTGACTACTCTAAGATTGTGTTATGCTCTGGACAGCCTTTTGAGCCACATCACCTAGAAACATGCCCATCACCTCATAGCTCCTAAAGGGAGCCAATCCCTTTACAGTCAAGGCTATTTATTGAAAACATAGGAATTTTGTTCCTGAAGAGAAAGTTCAGGTTTTCACTTGAGGTCTAAAGTTGTCTGCTAGTACAGACCTATGCTTCTCTGCATTCCACTTTTATATTTAGAGAGAAGAGTTGGGGGAAAACAAGCGAGATCAGCATCAAGTCACAGTCAGCCACCCATATGTATGTACTATAGGTCCTGGAACAAGTTAAATAAGCTGCTGAATGGCAGTGGGGAAGCCTGCAGCTATCCTGTCAAATCAGTTTTGACAGCTTGCAATGCAGAATTCAATACTTTCTCTCTGACCTCACTACCATGTATGTCCATAAATAGGAGTTGCAAGATTCTCTAGTGCAGTGTCTTGTTTCTATTAGCTGAAGCAGCTTTCACCCAACAACTGGATGAGTTGTTACACATGGGAGTTTCCATAAGCTAGCTGTCATCTTCAGCTGAGCAACTACAGTTTCTACAAGCTGCTAAATTCACAGCCTGAGAATTCTTATTTTATTGAACTTAACCTTTTACTGAGATTAAGGAATAAACAAGGAAGTGCAGTTACAGAAAACTACACAAGAATTACTTGCTTAATCTAGAGAGAAATAAAGCAGAGGAGACAGTTTAGGACACAAAAAGCCTTTATGTTTGAGAATTTAACCATTTCAACAGAAGACTCTGAAGTATTTTTGCAACTACTGTTACATTGGACAGTCAAGGATACAAAACTGCTGACAGAAGCAACAGTGGAGAGCACCAAATTAAAAAATGCATGCTTCAGCACAACTGCACAGATTCCTTCTCTCAATGAATACTTACTTGCCTGCTCAGACTATACTTAACTCCTACCCATCTCAACTTTATGCCTCATCCTCCTCTCCTTCCTCTTCAAACTCGCCCTGCTCATCAGCAGTGGCATCCTGGTATTGCTGGTACTCGGAGACCAGGTCGTTCATGTTGCTCTCGGCCTCGGTGAACTCCATTTCATCCATGCCCTCGCCGGTGTACCAGTGCAAGAAGGCCTTGCGGCGGAACATGGCCGTGAACTGCTCCGAGATCCTCTTGAAGAGCTCCTGGATGGCCGTGGAGTTGCCGATGAAGGTGGCCGACATCTTGAGGCCGCGCGGGGGGATGTCGCAGACGGCCGTCTTGACGTTGTTGGGGATCCACTCCACAAAGTAGCTGCTGTTCTTGTTCTGCACGTTGAGCATCTGCTCGTCCACCTCCTTCATGGACATGCGGCCGCGGAAGATCGCTGCCACCGTCAGGTAGCGCCCGTGGCGGGGGTCGCAGGCGGCCATCATGTTCTTGGAGTCGAACATCTGCTGCGTCAGCTCGGGCACCGTCAGGGCGCGGTACTGCTGGCTGCCACGGCTGGTGAGGGGGGCGAAGCCCGGCATGAAGAAGTGCAGCCGGGGGAAAGGCACCATGTTGACCGCCAGCTTGCGCAGGTCGGCGTTGAGCTGGCCGGGGAAGCGAAGGCAGGTGGTGACGCCGCTCATGGTGGCCGACACCAGGTGGTTGAGGTCGCCGTAGGTGGGGGTGGTCAGCTTCAGGGTGCGGAAGCAAATGTCATACAGGGCCTCGTTGTCGATGCAGTAGGTCTCATCCGTGTTCTCCACCAGCTGGTGCACAGAGAGGGTGGCATTGTAGGGCTCCACCACCGTGTCCGACACCTTGGGCGAGGGCATCACGCTGAAGGTGTTCATGATGCGGTCGGGGTACTCCTCGCGGATCTTGCTGATGAGGAGGGTGCCCATCCCTGAGCCTGTGCCTCCGCCCAGCGAGTGGGTCAACTGGAAGCCCTGGAGGCAGTCACAGCTCTCCGACTCCTTCCTCACCACATCCAGCACAGAGTCCACCAGCTCGGCGCCTTCCGTGTAGTGCCCCTTGGCCCAGTTGTTGCCAGCCCCGCTCTGACCTAGAGGGCAGACCACAAGCAAGGTGCCACCTTAGCGCCCCAAGGACAAGCACAGATGAAGCCACTTTCCCCTTCCCTATGGACTCCCCCCTTCACTTCCATCCCCACTCTGCCATTGGGATTCACGGCCCCCAGGGTCACTTGCATACTCGCTCCAAGTCTTTTCTGTGTATCGAGTTCCTACTCAGGGACTCCTGCATCCCACACTCACTCACCAAAGACAAAGTTGTCAGGACGGAAGATCTGTCCAAAGGGGCCGGAGCGCACGGAGTCCATGGTGCCGGGTTCCAGGTCCACGAGGATGGCCCGTGGCACATACTTGTTACCTGCAGGAGGAACCAGCACCAGTCTTACAGCCCTCGAGCAAGCAGCCGGTGTCACAGGAGCCCTGCTGTGCTCCCATCCGCTGCTGAGGGCACAGAGGGTGTGGGAATTCGGAGGGAGGTAGCTGGGGCTTGGAAAACAAAGCAGCCATTTAAGCAGTACAAGGGCGTCACCCACTGCAGGGAGGGCTGGGGGATCCCTGTCCGCACACCCTGTGCCCCCTCCCCGGGGAAGCTCATTACAAAGGGGCGTTACCGGTGGCTTCATTGTAGTAGACATTGATCCTCTCCAACTGCAGGTCGCTGTCTCCGTGGTAGCTGCCCGTGGGATCGATGCCGTGCTCATCGCTGATGACCTCCCAGAACTGAAGAGGACCGGAGGAAAGGGACGGGAGGGTGGTCAGTGCCGCCACCCCCCACTCTCGCTCCCCCCGGCCAAATCCCCGCTACGTGGCGGCCGGGGATTCGCCGCGCGTGGGTGCGCCCCCCTGGCCAGACAGAGCCGCCACCGCGCCCCTCGCACCCCCCGCCGCCACCGTCGGGAGGGGTGTGGCACCGGCTCGGAGCGCCTTCCCCCGCCCGCCGCGGACCCCTGCAGCCCTCCGGAGGGCTGATGGACAGCAGCTGATGCCCCCACACCCCTATCCCCAAGGCGCGCCACACCCTCGCCGCGGAAACCCCACCGCGACCCCCGCGCCGGGATGTAACATCGGGAGCCGCCCCGCGTGGAACCGCGTGGCCGGGCACGCCCGACGGCGCTCCGCTGCGGGAAGGAGGGCTCTGCTTGCAGCAGATCCCTCCCGGGACATGCGGAGCCCGGCTGAGCGGGACACCGCCCCACTGCCCGCCGGGCAGGCGAGCGGGCGCGCTGGCCCGTACCTTGGCGCCGATCTGGTTGCCGCACTGCCCAGCTTGGATGTGCACGATCTCACGCATGGTGCCGGTGTCCGAAGGTCCCGCCCCGCTGCTCCTGCCGCCTTCACCACCCTCTCCTCCCGCTCTCGCACTCGCCGCTGCGGCGGCCGCGCCCCGACCCGCAGCTTAAATGCGGCTCCGCGCCCCGCCCCGCCGCTGACGCGGTGCGGGAACGGCGCGGGGCCAATGGACACGCGTGGGCGGGGCGCGGCCACCCGGGGAGCCCTGAGAAGGGGGCGTGGCCGTGGGCGTGGGCCCCGATCGCGGGTGGGGCGCGCTCCGGTGCGCCGCTGACAGCAGGGACAAAGGCGCGGGGCGGCCGAACCGCACCGGCCACGTGCGAACCCTTAAACCTCTCCGCGGCCGCCGCCGCAGCCTTTTGTTCCCCGAGATGCACAGCCCCTCCCGGCCCCACGCGTGGCCGCCGTGGTGGTGGGGACTTGGCGGCTGCCGGTGCCTCTGTTCACACGGTGCCGGCAAGAGACTCCCCTCCCCGCGGGGGCACCGCGCCCCTCGCCGGCATCGCCGTGGTTGCCGCCCCTCTGCCCGCACCAACCCGCACCGTCGGTCGGGGGCCCCGCGCCCTGCCCCGGTTCATGCACTCCCGGCACGGCGCGGGTGGGTTTCTTTCCCCCTCGCCTTTGCGGGCTGTGCAGTGTAACCCCTCGTCCGCCAGCCCTGCCCTCGAGCGATGCCCGCCTGCCTCTCCCCTGGTGCCAGGCTTGGTTTCTTTTTCTACGGCTGAAAAGGTCGGATTTAAACCCCGAAGCTGAGCCAGGAGTCGCTCTCCGGCCAAGCAGCCACCAGCGACACGCAGCCAGACAATAGAGAGCACGGGTGGTGCCGCACAGGGCCGAAGGGCTTGGGGAGGGGGTGGTTCCCTTTGCTCTGCATCAAGCGGGTCTTGCTCTTCGTTGCGGATTCCCAGATAGTGAGGGATGAAGAAAGGAAAGGGAGGGGGGCAAGGGAGGGTTGAATGTGCTTCCCAGAGATGTGTCCCGCAGCTTATTTTAGAGCAGCCCGGTAGGGCACCGCGGGCATTACGGTGGCCGCAGGGAGGGCAGGTGGGGGCCGAGGCGAAGGGCAGGGCACGGCACATGCCTAAGCCGCCAGAGGAGGAGGAGGAGGAGGATGTCGGGGGGAGGAAGAACACGATTCCCGCCGTGCTCGATGCCCTTTTGGGCGGTCAGCGCGGCGTGTCGGCTCCTCCTCGGCATCGCCTGTTTCACACCGCGGCTGGGTTTGCGTGTGCAGCGGTGGGAGGGCGCGGCTCCCCCGGAAGGCTGCCCCGGCGAGCCCAGGCGGGTGGGACACCACTAAACCCCGTTTTAGTGAACCGCTAGATGAAGGCTCCATCATCTGTTCTATACTTCAGCTATTCCAGAGGTGCAGATAAAAGTACATCACCATTTCCCACCCATATTTCTTCGACATACTGTCTCTCCTTTGTTCAATGCAGGTGCCGCTGTCCCTAGCCTTTCTAACCTGGTTTTTGCAGATCGATATAACCCTGCCTATGGATTACTTCAGATCGGATCTTGCATTCTCCCTAGGCAATCTGCGGCACAACCTGGTGTCCTCTGATTGATATGCCAAAGTATCCACACCTTTCTTTTGTTCGCTTTCCGGTGAAAAGGCATCCCATCTCTCAAAGGCATGCTAGAAAAATACACGCCCACGTTTGTTTCTTCAATGGTGATTTTGAGAAAGATAAATCTGATCACTTGCACTCCCTGTGAAATCTGTTTTTACCGGCCTAAACCAGGAGCAATTTAATTATTTGGTTGACTACGTTTTGCAAACAATGTATAGCTGAATTCCAAGTGAGTATTTTTTGTGGCATGCTAACTGCATAATCAACATCCATATCTATAATTGCTTGGTCAAAAATAGCTTGCAGATTAGCAGCTCCAGAAGGCCACTGACCGCTTCAGGTAATGATTCCAAGTAATGCCAGTGTTTCCCATGGCTGCGGTGGGTGTGCTCCTGAAAACAGTCACAGCAAAACTCGGTTACAGCAGAGCTGGTGCAAAATACAGGTACTGTGACTGCTCACTACTATTATTTCCAAGCATTCTGCGTGTTGTACACTGTATATTAGTTTTTTCCTAGGAGAATTACTGACATTTCAGTGTGAAGGGGAGAAGCTGATTTTACACATCCTCCATACCTACGTTAAGCTCATTCCTAACAGCTTGAGACTTCAAAGGAAGCCATTTTAAAATCCAATTCAAGGAAAACAGATTATTCACAGTGGAGAAAAGAAACCCACCCCAACTGCTTTATCTTAAAATAAACTAACCCATATTTTTGGAGTGGGGGGGGGAGGTGTGGGGATTCAAGCATATCTTCTGTATAGAACTTGTTGAGACTGTAAGAAAAATAAAAAACCCAAACACGTGAGATGTTTATTTCTAAAATAAACAGCTGCTTCTCAGAGGGATGAGGGAGGAAATCCAGGTCTAGCTTTTCTGCAACCCCTAGACCAGACTCCTTAGAGGAGAACATCAGTCACTCAAATCACTTCAGGAGACTTCAGACAAGATCCATCTTATTTCGAAGGTGTCTGGGACCGAGGGTTTCCCAAAAGTTCGGTATAGCTTGTTGGGAATTACCTGCCGGGAAATGAAGTGCTCAGCTGTTAACTACCCGTGCCTCTCTCCCCCCTCTCTGTATCTGCATCACACTGATGTGTCTGTCAGTACAGCCCTTGCCCCAGACCCGGGGCCGGCCCTGGCTGGGCATCTCCATCCCCATCTCCCCGGCAACCGCTTCCCCCCGGCAGAAACGAGCTGCACAAAATAAGAGAAAGGAACAAAAAAAGCCTGCAACATTTTCACTCGCTAGGCTGATTTCCCAGAGTGGAAAAGCACTGCGGGTAGGGGATTGTGGAAACGGCAGCAGGGTGGGTGAGATGCCAGCTCGATGGATCTAAAGTGGGTGAATAATATGATGGTACTCAAGAATTTGTGTAAAGAAGCTCAGAGGATGAGCCCAGTTTTATCTAATGTGTCTTCTTTCCACTCCCTTTCGAATCTGCAAGGTTGGGTGTGACGGAGCCTCTCTCTTTGAAGCAATCACTGATGAAAGAAAGTCCTGACTTCCTTGCTAGATGCAGAACGTTGCAAAAGCCAGCTAACAAAACCCCAAGGGAAGGACTTACTCATTTTACTTTATAATAGAAAATAAGTGCATTTGAGGGATATACTGCAGCATAGTTTGTGGGTCATTAGAAGGTTTGTCCTAAAAAGAAACTCTCTCTCCCTTTCAGGAAACATGCATCCATCCCACGGCTCAGCATCCTGTTTCATGGAGATCCTGTTCCTTGTCTGTGGCTCCTCTTAGAAGGATGGAAATAACTCACAAACCTAGAAGTTATACCCAAACCCCCAGGAACAGCATGTAGGCTTTCTGTATCTTGAGGGGCAAGATGCTGTAGTACATAAAAATGAGAAAGAAGTTTGGACCCTCATAAGTTGAGATCTTATGCCACAGACCAGGCTGGACATCCAGGGTGGCTCATTAGGTCACTTATGGTAAACTAATATTTTGCTCCTCTGGGTGATTTATTGTAACTAAAGAGATGGTCAGGAAGTCATGGGCTGGGAAGGCATGTTTAGGAGGACATTGGGGTGGTGCAGATGGAGTGGGAACATTTTGCAAGCAAAATTTTATTGGGTATCTCCACTCCCATGTCTTTGTGGTTTTGCACGCAGGTTATGCCAGCAACTGGAACCACCTGTGCCACCAGGTGGGAGAGGATAAGGATGGTAGTAGCCACGGCTGTGAGCTGTGATCCCTGTTAACCTTGCCCCCTACAAAAATCCTGGCTCTAACATAGTCTGACTTGCCCAGCCTAGACCCAGGCTCCTGAGAAAAATGTTAAGCTATGGGAAAACCAGCAGCACAGCATCCCACCTGATAAGAAAATACAAAAGTACAAATGCAGGCAGGGAGAAGATTATTAGGAACATGATCATCAGTAGCTCAAGGACAGGGAAAAATCAACACCAGCATGGAAAGCTGTGAAATACTAAAGGAATTAAACAGGGAGGCAGCAGAAAACTGCAATGTATCAACACTGAGGATGCATTTGTGGAACAAGCAAAGGCCAACCCTCCTCCCTCTGCCTGCACCTGCCTGGCCAGCATATTAGTGTCTGTCTCTGCCCCTGAGTGAAATGCTTAAACCCTCAGATCTCACGAAAGCCAAGCTGTCTTCAGTCCACCGTACCCAGGATTGATGACAGTGTGTGCCCAATGACATGTGCACAGGGTGACCCAGGACTGGACAGGGAGGGATGGCCACACCATCAATGTCAGCCCACATCGTCCTGTCTGCTGGGTGGGTGATCCAAAAAGCCCTAGTGGGTGAGGCCTGTGTTGTGGACATGCTGTGTCTGCAGGCCCCATACCCTCCCCTGGGCATCACCCCAGGGGAGCAGGGTCACCCATTTGGTGCTGCCATGCTTGCCAGTGCTGCCCTGCTCACCCTGTTGGTGCTGCCCATCCTGGGGCATCCCTAGCCTCAGCAGAGTGAAGCCAGGGGCTAGAAGTGAAGACAGGGGCTGATGGTGCAGCTATCTGGGGTTGCTATGCATCCTCCCCACAACTCACTTTAACCAGATCACAGGATTATTTTTTTTTCTCTTTTACTGCTGCTCCAAGCCATTTTTTTCCTAGTGAATAGTTAAAAACATTCAACTATTTCATTTTTGCTGAGAGCACCTGCCTGCTCACCAGTTCCTTTTTATTAGGCAATGCAAGGATTGGTTTCACAAAACAAAAGATGAAGCAAGGCTGTCCACCATAACTCAGCACTCTCAGAAGGGAAAACCCCCAGTCTCAGACTAGGGACTCCCACTGCAGCACCTTGTCAGCAAACATTACAGCAGTGAGGTGTCTCAAAGGAGCCTCTAAAGGACGCCCCGGCACCACACGACTCCTTTCATGTGCATAGTACCACGTGTTGTGCACTCAATCTCCCCCAACACAAGCTGGACCTGTGAGAGTGTTATTTCTTGTTTCATCTCGTTGACACTAAGGCTTACAGGTATGCCCTCATACAGGCAGATAATAATAGTCCGGGCATCTATAATGTCTTCAAGCATATTTAACAGATGGGAACATAAACTACAGAAGTGCAAAAGAGGGAAGAAAAATGGTTTCCCTAATTTGAAAATTATTAAATGATCAGAAGCAAAGAGCAGGTTAGGAGGCAAAGGGCAGTTTTTCTACTATCAGGTGAGAGTGCTGATGAGAAATTGATCTGCTCTCCAATAAATCTGCTTGCCTGGCTACCAAACGTGGCAAGATGCTGTATGGACGCTGGGGTCTCCGAACCAATGATGGGAAGGCATTTTGATTCCTATGTACTCTACTAGCTAGGCATAAATATTAATAAGGTTCCAGCCTCAGTGCTGGTGCTGATGCAGCTGTTTCTACATTCATGTGGAACAAATTCAGTAAATGCAAAAGAGCAAGGCATGAAAGCAAATATTCACTTGCTTGTCCGAGTTATTCTTGAAACCCGGTCTCGGTCCTTTCTCTCCCAAGCAGGATTTTGTGTGTGTGTTCGAGCTGAAGCGAGATGGAACAAATTTGCATAGTTTGAGGATCTTATTGCAAACAACAACTTCAGAGGGTAGAACCACTGTCAGACCCTCATTTGCAGCCGTCAGGTCAGAATCTGGCAGCGCAGCAATACAGGAGCCACATGCAAATACTCCTCTTTTTTTGTTTGTTTGTTTCTATTCCTCTTGGTTAAACAATTTTTCTTTCCACCCCTACGACTCCTCCTTGAAACCTCGACTGCAACACGCTGCCCTACATCGGTACCAAGTCGAATTTCTCCTGAATCCGTCGCCTCTTTCGACCAGCTCGGATTTGGCATGTTAGGCAAGAAAGAGGCTTTGTAACCGGCTTGAACAAAGCGTTTTTTTCAAGGTCTGCCACCACCCTGCTCTCTCCTCCCTGCAGCTACATTGCGGCTGGCAATGCTGCTTGCTGCAAGGAAGAGCGTGCTTGTCAACTCGTTAACACTTTCCGTTTTCCTCTGCTAAAGGTATGGTTGTGCAAATGAATTGTAAAGATCTTATCAGGCAGCTGCTTTCGCTGCTCTCAGTACCTCTGATAGGCATTTTCAGAAGACTGGAAAGAAAAGAAATACAATTTTGAAGGCTGGGGAGAAAAACGGCCCCAGATCACTCATATGCGTATTAAATCTCTGTCTTACTGGTGGAGAAAATGAGTATTTGAGAGATTTCTCCTTCCTCGGCATCAGTTGCCCTCCCGCACTGGGCTGGAGGGAGTTGGTCTGGGTATCAAGAGCTTGCAGCCGAGAAAAAGCAGGATTTGGGGGAGCTGCACTGGGCTCTGCTGTGCTGTCAGTACAGCAGCACAACCGGTCTCCTGATGGCAGGATTTACACAAAGGCTTTGATCATCTGGTTTATTAAAGCTGGAAGCATCCTCACCAAAATAGAACCGGCAGCAGAGATGACAACGCCGTTTCCAGCCCTTTCTTCCCCATGTGTTGTAAGGGATCCCCGTCTCTGGGGTTGCTGCGATGGGGAAAAGGTGGCAAAATCGGGGTGTGGTGACACAGGGCCACTGCGACAGCGCTGACATTGCCACTCGAGGAGAGCAGTGTAGGTGCTTCGTAGGTGCTTTTAGGAGAGGGACTCAACCCGTGCCCGCGGAGTTCCCTGGGTTTTATAGGCAGAGACGCTCAGGAGGGGATGCAGGTAAGATGGAAAGCCATCCAGCAGTACCTCAGGAGCCCACACTGCAGCGTTTTGCACAATTGCTCAGAGAAGTCCATCATTACAAGGTTTATCTTTTGCTCACAGGAACTAGCAGGTGGGTTTTTAAAATTGATTCCTGTAGAGGCTGGCTCAGATCCTGAGCGTATTAAAAAAGGTATCACTCCCAAATGCCATGAATTCCTTTGTCCTCTTTTCCTATTTTCCCATTTCTGGTTCTCCACAGGATTTAGAGATACTTTTCACCCGATTTGTGTTTGCTTCATGAGAAATAGAAAAAAAAAATATCCCTTCATGGGACTTTATGCACACACAAACCTTTCAGTCCTGAGAAAGGCCACCATCTACTCCAGAACACTCTAACATCAGTGGCAGCAGTGCTTGGCACCAGCTTTTTCAATCACCAAGCAGAAAGGAGATGACTTGTCATGCTTTCTGAGAGGCAGCAGGAAAGGATATTTTTCAGTTTTTGTTCAAAGGCAGGACACAGACTTTTTGAAGATGCAGTTTCAGCCTCTTGGGATCCTACTTGACTCTGTGTTATAGTTTCAGAATCTAACGGAATTTTTCTTTCCCCCACCACCGGAATGAGGTGCGAATGCGTCTATCTCTATTCATTGCCATTGACAAAGGAAGGCAGGGCGTTACCTGCACGGTGGGTTCGCTAGGTGTGGGGGAAGCGGCACTCGGTTTTGGGAGACGGCTGGAGGAGAAACCCCTGAGTTTGGTTTCTTTCTTTGTTTTTCCTGCTGTTTCTTTTTCCATATACCTGGATTTTTTTTTCAGAGCCTTTTGGATTGTTTTTTTTTTTGACTTTGCCCGAGAGAGGGAGGAAGACATCACTGGCCGGGGGGGGCCCTTACATCGGGCCTTCTGTGAGGGAGCCAGCGCCGGCCAGCCCAGACGTGAGAGAACTTTTCTTACATCGGAAGCTCCAGCCCGAGACCAGCAGACCACTAGCCCAGCCTTTCGGAGGGACACACCGGAGCCTTTCTTCCCATCCACCAACCCCCGGGGGCATCCCAGCATCGGTCACTCATCTCCTCGCTTGCTGCCCGTAAATACCACTGAGCCCGGCTGTGTGTGTGTGTTGGGGGGGGGTTGATTCAGGAGTTTTTATTCGTTCAGTCTTGGTTGTTCTGCCTTTTTTTTTTTTTTCTCTTGAATATACATATATATACATATATATCATAGCTAGGAACTGTTATCCTTCCATTTATCATACCTTAATTAAATTTTGTTTTGAAATTAAAGGAGACTTGTCTCTCTACTTTAGTTGTAAATTTTCTAAGTTCTCTAAACTTAGACACTCAAAATAAAGTGACTCTTTTCCTAGGGTGGTATGTTCTGACAGCCAAACTATTCTGTCTGTTCAGTTGTCATGCAAATACACAACATCCCCATCTTTGCATACTAGTATTTAGCATTATTTTAAAAGTTTTTTGGTGTTTTTGTTTGTTTTAAACTTAGAGATTGGAAACAGATTGTTGAATTGATGTTTGCAAAAGTTATAGTCTGAGTCATCATCAATAACATCACATACACGGATCAGGTGGTGGTAGTGACTGTTTGACAAACTTGTGTTAGGAAACTAAGTACATCCCTAATCTAAATCATGCTTTTCAAGTACTGCACTAGGAACTTGGAGAGCCTGGCTGAAACAGCCATATCCTTATGGATCAAGTAACATTGGGTTGCTCTCTAGCAATATGCAGGTATTAAAACTACTTTTGAGATATTCACTCTTCCTGCTAAACCATCTTATTCAACAGAGCAGGAAGGAAAAGCCAAGAGAAAAAACTGGAGTGAGCCAAGGCACTTCTGAGCAAACACTGGAGGGACAATGCCAGGCCTGTTAGCTTCCCTCCTCACCCAGGGAGGAGGATGCAAAATAATCAAAGCTGATTTTGTACAGCTAGTTTTGCTTGCAAATGGAAAATTTAAAAGGCTGTGGCATTCCTTTAAAAAGTAATGAAAGAGAGTGGCTGTTTGGAGAACCAGACTGAGAGGCAGGCCCTTGCTGGTGTGCTTCAGAATGGGAGAAGCTGTAGCTGCCATGTCCAGTTGGACCTGCAGGCTAAGTCTTGTGACAGAGACTATTAAGTCCAAGGCCCAGTCAAAGAAGCAAAAGAAGCTTCATGGAATTTCTGGCGTCAGCAGAGGGAAGGTACCCAGAGGGGTGAGGAAGAGATCAGAATTGCAGCAAGTCCCATAACCATGACAACAGCAAACTATCTTTCAAAAAAAGGAATTCCATTCCACTCCTAAAGCATCCTGAATCTCAGTCAAACCTTTGTGTATGTGGCTGCCAGTGCTGCATGTTGAATCAGTAATTTCCATGGCTAAGAACAGGACTGTCTGCAGCCTCAGCAGGCAAGTCAGCCCTCGAGTTTGCAGCAGATTGATGTTCCCCCTTTGGTTCAAGAGCACAACGTACCCTACACATACGATCTGTACCCCAGCCTTGCAATCCGTCAGCTGACACAAGGCCAGAAAAATAGCAGGATCCATCAGGTGTGTTGTATGTCACATAATATCTGGGAATTGAATTGAGTAATATAAAGGAAAACATTTTTCAATACTGTCTTATGTTTTTTTTCTTCCCTTCTCAGCCTTTCAAAAGCTCAGTTCCATTAGTCTTTCACACCTGTGCCCTTCCCTGTCAGGTTACAGGTATGTAATAACCCACTGCACCTGTAACTCTCATTATAGCTGCTGGCATTTGTGCACTGGAGTCGGTGTTGGTTGCTTTGGGATTCTCCACCATGAAGTGGTCTATCTGCATATAAAATATGATTTCCAGTCAACTGTGTAAACCTCTTCTTGTCCCCAAGGGGAGAGAAGAGTCACTCTGTGTTAGTGCCTCCTGTCCAGCAGCTATGAACCCACTCGTCTCAAGTGCTCCGACAGATCTAAGACAAGTTTCTCCAATGACTCATATGACAATAAAAGGAAACTGATTTGATAACAGCAGCAATGTAGGCTGGACTCATGAAGGCCCTTATGAGCTGTGCATTACACAGAGTTTTATTCAGCTGCTGGGAGATAGACAATGGTTATTGTGCTCTTTCAGTCTGCAAAGGAGTGAAATAAAGCAGAGTAGAAGGGACTTGCACAAGGCCACTAGGTCAGTTGGGTACAAAACCCAACAAACACAATTTCTTGATTTTTAGTCAAACACTGCAGAATATCAGAACAGAGTCACTGTCAGCTGCACTCCAGACCTCATCCCACCTACACAGAAACCCTAACAGCTGAGGTTACAAACCCTGCCTATCATCCCTGCACCACAAAAACAAAACCAAAAACAAACAAAAAAACCCACAAAAAACCAAAAAACCAAACAAAAAACAAAACAACAAACAAACAAACAAACAAAAAACAAAACAAAAAAAACCACTGCTTCCTTAAGTTTCTGGAAATCAGGGACTGAATTTCCTTGGAGCAATGCCTGTCTAGGTACCAACAGGGGCACTGAGGAGCTATTGTAACTGTTCTGCTAACACTGTCAAGACCAGGTACTGCAAATGTGGAATTGTTTGTACATCTACATTTTGTATTTGCTTACTGGTGGTTTTTTTCCTCCCCAGAGGTGGGGCTGGCCTCGATATTGCTTTGCATTGTGAGATTCGTAGCATTCATTTGGTGCTGGCCTCTTGCAGATATCTTAAACTGTGATTTCATACAAGTTCATGAGTGATTCCTCTATTTTCTGCAACTCTTTCAAAAGTTCCAACATGACTTCTAACTCTTTTCTGGGACCAAAAGTCAGGCTGATCAACACTTGACCAAGTGTTTCGAGTCCTCAGGTTACCCCTGTGGCCATGGTTAATGTTTCAGGAGCAATTTCCTATCACATCTACACCAACACCCCATGTCAGGATCCTAGGAAAAGGTTTTGACCAGTTTGGTTACCCAGTCATCATGTTAGATGAAGTAGGTCCCTGAAAGTCTGGGACTGCAGCACAGCTACTGCTGCAGCTGCCTGGTGTCATGAAGCCTCACTGGACCAGCTGGGAGATTTTGTTTGACTTTATCGAGCAGTCATTTACTTCTCTGAATAAAGGACAACAAATCAAGAAAACTTGCACATCCTGAGGCATTAACAGGAGGTTCACTGACGTAACATGATTTGGGTTGGAAGGGAACCATGAAGATCATCTCATTCCAGCCCCCCTGCCATGGGTAGGTACAGCTTCCACTAGAGCAGGTTGCTTAGAGCCCCATCCAGCCTGGCCTTGAACACCTCCAGGGATAGGGCAACCAGAACATCCCTGGGCAACCTGTTCCAGTGTCTCACCACCATCACAGTAAAGATTTTTTCCTAATATCTAGTGTAAACCTACCCTCTTTCAATTTGAACCCATTCCTCCTTATCCCGTCACTACATTCTCTATTGGTCAGCCGCCTTCCCACATGTGAAATTCACACTTTATTCATGCATTTTGGAATCAGAACATTTTGCTTCTCTCAAGTAATGTCGCAGCTCATAACTATGTGCTTTACATCTCTTAACTCACAGTTACCAGAAAGAAGATTTACTCCTGAATGAAAACTGTACTAGAGGGGAGAACCATGGCCAATAAAAACCAGTTTTAGGATCTGGTGACTCTCGTGGGCAACCTAACTTTTGGAGAAGAACAAGGAGCATAGAAGTACATGCCTTTAAACCACATCTCCTGGGGCTTGGACTCAGCTGAGCAACAACATATATACACATGCATAATTCATGTTTTATCATTAGTTTGCTCCCTGGTGTATCACTGAGTAATTAGCTCACTGAGGCTAATTCTCACCTCCCACCTGACAAAGAAGGCAGACCTATGGGTGCTGCTTTCAAGGCCGTAGAAAAAAAGATAAGCATGTTAAAGGAAATGCAAGGGGTTCCACATAGAGTGCTGTCTTGGTTTTTAGTATCCAGGGTCAGTTTGTCACTGTGTGGGTGTGTATTCTAAAGCCTCTATGCCATTTTTTCCCATGAACTGCTCACAATGGCACATTAGCAGCTATTGTCTAAGGGACAGCACACCCCTCAGGCTGCAGGCTGGGTGTTTTGGAACTTCTGTGAGATAAGGAAATTCTTCTGCCTCCACACCCACCTGAGGGGTCATGTCTGCTAATGGCCCATCAGGGGTATCAAAAATAGGTCATTGTTTATCTCACAGAGTAAATCACCCATTGTTTAAGTCTCCGCCCTGGGGGAAGGACTGGGCGGAGCCTAAGTGGATATAAGCAGAGGATTTTTGGGCCTAGGGAACTCTCTTCAGATCCAGAAGAGCACCCGAACCACGAGCAGACTGCGACTGCCACCAGACTGCAACCATCACTCTCACCAGCAGAGGATTTCAACTGCTCTTCGGAGGGACACGCCAAAGCTTTTTCTTCCCATCCACCAACCACCCCCCCCGGGGGTGACCCAGCACCGGCTACTCATCTCATCACCTGCGGTCTGTAAAATACCTCCGTGCCTGCCAGGGACAGAGACTGGGGGAGGGAAGGGGGTTTGCTCAGGTTGTTTTTTCTTCTATTTTACTCGGTTAGTTCTGGTTGTTTTTGTTTATCTTAAATATATAGATATATATAAATTATAGCTAGGAACTGTTATCCTTCCATTTATCATATCTTAATTAAAATTTGTTTTGAAATTGAAGGAGATTTGTCCCTCTGTTTTAACTATAAATTTTTCTAAGCTCTCTAAACTTAGACAAGTGCTTTCCCCTCTCATTTTGCAGGGACTCTGATGACCTTGCAGTGCTGTAATCAAGAAATTCATTTCACACTGAAATGAATTCTGGTTCTGCACAGCTCCACTCACTCTTCACACCTGCATTGCAAATAAAAATGCTTACCCAGCATTTTACTTGCTAGATGAATGCTTTTCCTCTTCTGAGCTTAAACAAGGATTTAGCATGATTTACGGAGAGCAGCTGCATTTCACAGAAAAGCATTAAATACTTAGAACTGCTTATGTGCAGAGAAGCCCTGTGACTTACTTCTAGAGGTCTGCAAGGGCTTAGAACACAGAGGGAAGTTATAGGCACTTTGGAGAAGACTCCTGAGATGAGAAGAGGAACAGATCACAGCATGATGAAACAGGGGCAGCTTCCCATAGGGAAAAGTAAGCCTCTAGAAGGTCTTGAAGCAAAACAAGAAAGTTGTACTTAATGGAAAGACCAGGGAAGAAAACAGAGTACTCTTACTTCAGTCTAGCTGATGACTTAAACATAGGTTTAGCACACAAGGAGGACTAAACTTCTGCTTAGTGGCAAGAGACACACTAGGCTGGAAGTTTGTTAGAACAGATCCTCCACTAGGACTTCACTGCAGAAACCAACTCTGTCCCTGCATAGCAGAGAAACTGGCTCTGAAGACTTAGAGAAGGATCTGCCTACATGAATAAATCTGTCTGCAAAGCTGTGCAACACCTTACCTTTCACCTGACTTGGAGCCAATGGAAAAGAGTCAAGAGGGGTTGCTTCTTACTCAAAAGAAGGACCTAAAACAGCTCAGGCGAACTGTGCCCTAATATTTCCTCTTCTCTCCCCTGATCAAGTGAGCCTGGGGCAAATCTTCTCCACCACTCACAGGTTTCTAATCACAGGAATCTCACCACCAATCCTGGGTGGCTCCCAGGAGGCATTTTATCTGGTGCCCAGATTTTTCTTCCTGCAATGCTCCTGAACTGTGGTAGCTACTGCTGTTTTTAGCTGGCCGCTCTGGTCACCCACCAAGTGCAGAGTGAACCTGCAGCTGCAACAAGCAGAGAGAGGGAAGTGTTTGGTGCATGCAGCCAGCACTCCATCACTTCCAAAGTGGCTTTTATCACTTATTTGCCTGACTGATTTCACAACTGGCACAGGCGAAGTGTCATTTTGCAATAGGCTGCTGGGACAGGGAGAGGATGATTTTGGAGCCCCTACACAACCCTCAACTTCTGCAGAAGGCCAGACCATGCCGAGAAAAAGAGTTGGGACTGGCTGTGGGGTGGAGCATGGGGACAGGGAGCTGGGGAATGGCACAAGCCTGATGCTGCCTCAGCAGCGGGGCAGGGGACAGACTGAGCAGGAGTCTGATACCATACATCCCGTAATGCTTTGTACGAGCAGCAAGTGACAAATGTAGGGCAGGGGAGGTGGCCTGCAACCCCTCCCTCTCTCCAAGCTGATCCCGTGCCATGGGATGTCGGTATGGCAGCTGAGCCAGGCTTAGCTGCCTCCCGGGATTTAGTGTCGATGCGGCAGCATGGGCAGAAATTAGCAGGGCCAAGGATTTTGTCTTTTGGCAGATGCCAGAAGAACTGAAGCAGCTCAAGGAAGAAAAGTGATGAGCGGTTCCTTTCCCTCCTCCCATTTCTTCAATGGGAAAATGAAGTCTTGGCATTTGGAAGTAGGAATTTTGATTTCTATGAGTATGTAGGAAATTGGAGGCAGAAGAAATAATTAAAAGTCAGTCTGTATCATTAACTTGCTTTTTCTTTATGCAGAGATGGTCTGCACCCATGGCATGAAGACACACATTTCCCCTTGTAGAGGGCCCATGGCCATCAGGGAGTCGACAATATTCTTATCAGCAACAGACGGGACAGTTTAGAGAAAATCCATTCCAGTAATGAGCGACTTAGCTGTGCTTCAGTTGAAAGCCTGGTGGGCACAAAATTCGCACCCAAAGTAGGACTTTTAATTATCCCCTATTCTCCGGAGCTCCGCAAACCCGACTCGCTTGCTTTGTAATTTGCCACAACCCTGAAGATCTCCAGAGCTGAATGAAGCCAAGGTCGCCTTGACCTCCCTCCTCCCCTTCTCAGAGGCTGCAGAGCACCGCGCCACCGCCTTCCCTTCAGGGTGAAACCCCGGGGGCTCCTCCCGGGTGACACTCCGGAGCCGCCGGAATCCCGGTTGCCGCCGGGCGCGCCTTCTCATTCAGGAGTTCACCTGCCATCTAGTGGGGTTTTCCCATCCCTGCGGCTGCCTCCGCCCGCATCCCGATTCCGGGCGGACAGGGTGGGTGTGAGCCCCGGGAAATCCGTGCCCGCAGCGGGTGCGCCCCGCGGCCGCGTGTCTGTGTGCTCCGGGGAGAGGCTGTGTCTTTCGTGGGGATGATGTGGGCCCACGATGGGGCGTACACACACCGGGGAGGGGCGAACACTTCGGGGTGTGTGGGGCGCGGAGGAAGGGGCGCTCCCGGAGGGCTGTGCTCGAGGGTGCGTGTGGCGGGGTCCGTGCACGGACAGACGGGTGGTGCGGGGAAGGGCCGTGCCTGGAGTGGGCACCGACCCGCGTGTGCGTGCGGATGTTCCCCGCCGGAGGGACCCGCGGCATCCCCGCGGGTGCCGGGCGAGGCGGGCGGCTGCGCAGCGCCGGGGGCGGCACCGAGCAGAGCGGAGCGCCGCCTTCTCGGGGCGGGGTGAGCCGAGCGAAGCCAAGCGGAGCCGAGCCGGGCCTTCCGTGTTAAGGCCTGGCGGCGCCGGGAGAAGGGCCGATGGAGGCGGCGGGCGGCGGAGCGGCGGGCGGCATCGCCCTGCACGACTTCAGCGGGCAGCTGGGCGAGCAGCGGGTGCACTTCCACGCCATGCGGCTACGGGACTCGCTCTTCCTCTGGGTGGGCGCCGCGCCCGCCCTCGCCAGCCTGGCCGTGGCTATGTGCAGCCCCCGTGTGAGTGTCGCTGCCGGGCGGGGGGATGCCGGCTGCATCCCCGCGGCCGTGCCGGGTGGTCCAGTCGCTGCCGACCCGCTTAAGCCGTGACTAAGCCGTGCCCTGTGCTGTGCTCCGCTTGCAGGACACCATCCCGGTGGCCGCCTCGCTCCTGGGGGACCCCTCCGACACCGCCTCCTCCTGCCTGGCGCAGCGCTTGGGTAGGTGCGGGCGGAGGTGCCGCCTCCCGTCGGGGATACGCGGGGCGGGCCCGGGAAGGGGCAGCCGCTGGTGGTCCATGGCCACCAACCCGGGTTGGGTGGGCGCAAAGGGATGCGGTGCGAGGTCGCCACCGGCCGCAGGGTCGCCAGCGCTGCGCGTTCGGTTCCCATCCAATCCACAGGTTCACTTTGTTTTTTCTTTCTCTGTCCCTGTAAGAGTTCAGCCTGGAGAGGAGGAGGAGGCTCAGGGATGACCTCATCACTCTACAAGTATCTGAAAGGAGGTTGTAGCCAGGTGGGGGTCGGTGGTCTCTTCTCCCAGGCAACCAGCAATAGGACAAGAGGGTACGGGTTTAAGCTGTGCCAGGAGAGATTAAGGTCGGATATTAGAAAGAAATATTTTACAGAGGGAGTAATCAGGCATTGGAATGGCCTGCCCAGAGGAGTGCTGGGTTCACCATCACTGGAGGTTTTTAAGATGAGGTGAGATGTGACACTCAGTGCCATGATCTGGGAATCACAGTGGTGTTGGATCAAGGGTTGGTCTTGGTGATCTCAGAGGTCTCTTCCAACCCAGTTGATTCTGTGATTCTGCGGCGCCTGAGTCAGCGGCCCTGGGCATGCTGTGCACTGCCAAAAGCGAATTATTTAATATCCTTACCCTGGCTTTGGGTGCGAGGCAGGGGCAGCACATGCTGCACATGTCCAGTGGGGTTTCCCGTGGCTGCCTGTCTATAAAACCCTGTTTAAGGGTGGGAGAATTGGGATTGTTCACCCTGGAAAAGAGAAGACTTCAGGGTGACCTGATCGTGGCCTTCCAGTACCTGGAGGGAACTTATGGGAAAGATGGGGCAAGAATGTTTACAAGAGCATGTAGTGACAGGACAAGAGAGAATGGGTTCAATTTGAAAGAAAGTAGGCTTAGACAAGATATTAAGAAAAATTCTTTATTGTGATGGTGGTGAGACACTGGAACAGGTTGCCCAGGGAAGTTCTGGATGCCCCATCCCTGGAGGTGTTCAAGGTCAGGCACATGGTCTAGTGAAAGCTGTCTCTGCCCATGGCAGGGGGTTTGGAATGAGATAATTTTCACAGTCCCCTTCCAACCCAAATCATGTTACCATGATGATGCTAAATCTGACATGGATGTGTTGTGGGCGAAGTGGCTGTCATGCAAGGCACATGCATTTTACCTGAAGATGAAGCCAAACCTCATCACATCTTGCACCTTTTAGCCTCACATTCCAAGAAGTTCTGGCCTGGGAATTCCAGGATTATCTCAGGTGCCCCATGCTTAATCTGACTGATCCTAATGGGCACTACTGGGGATGCCTCCTTTTCCATCATGTTTGGAATGCCAATGTAGCAGGATTCATAAGTCTTAATGACATCTTTGAAACTCCTTTATCTGTACTAAAAAAATGTAAAAATACATGGCCTAATGCATCCCAGCACCTTCACAGCTCTGTCAGCTGCATCCTGCAGGTTACTTATAACCTACCAGTAGCTGATGCAGCACCAGCTGGTAAACTGCGGATGTACTTGTTACCAGGTTTTAAAAGCAACATGCTGGGCTGCTCAATCTGACCTTACTTCTGTTGTTCCAGTTGGAAAGGCCACAGAATTATTAATGATCTGTGTGCTGATCTCCATTTCAGGCAGTATGTCCTGAGTTTGTATTATCAGACACTTCCCTGAGTCTACACCTTCTTCTCTATGGCCACTAATGCACATATAAAAAAGGTTGCTCACAAGACTGATCTTTGAAAAACAGTACTGGTGTCTTTACTTCTTTCCAATAACTTTTATTAAACACTGGTTTAGCCTACCCTGGTGGCACCATTTTCTCTACACACTGGGTTCAATCATTTCTACTTTAAATAATAATTTTATGGGGTATTGTATAACAGGATTTCTTTATATGTAATTAGTGCCTTATCCTTAAGAACTCAGTAAAAATGTAGCCAGAGAAGGTTTACTTTGGATAAAGTGTAAGAGTTAATTCCACTTTCCATTTGGTCTCCTTGTCAGTTATTTCTTTTGAATCTTGCTCTAAATTTCTGTGTAGTGTCGTGGCCCAGCTAACAGCTCTAAGGTATTATAATCATCTCAGTGATTCCCACTCTTTCCTGTCTTTTTAAGTATGTGTACTTGCTATCTTCACTCTTAAAAGATTTATTACAGATTTCAAAGCTAACATTTGCAATAACTTCCCATTTCTTGCATTAGTTCTTTCAGTGTTTTCTAGGACAGAGGCTGAGTAACCTGATTTTTCTCCCAGTGAGTGGTCTCAGTTTTGCTGCTTTTTTAAAATATTTTTTTCCCTTAGGGTGCTTTTATTATTTCCCTTGCTAATTTCTCATACTCTCTTACTGAGAACTGAAACTGTTGCTTGGTACTGGGCTGTAGGTTACTCTTTATCCTTGGAGTGTAATGCACCATCCTATTTTGTTTTTGTTTGTGGGCCTGAAGTGTCTTTTGCCGTTTCATCTTAAACTTCCTGTGCCAGTTGTGGCCCAGAAACATTTTGGTCAATGTTTCTCTGTATCTATACCATTTATCCACTGGGCTGCAGATTTCCTTGCTAGTCAGCGCCTTTTATATTACTTAGAAACACTGTTCTTGCTTGTGTGATACTGCTTAGGGTATTCTGAATTGAGGAAGGCCAATAGACCTTTATCACCTTTGGTTCGAAGGAGAAAGTCAGTAACACACTTCTGGCTTTAAATAATTATGTGTTTCCTCTTTACCTGGGTGTAACTGGCTTCTGAGAAAAGAAATACATCTTTTAGTGTTTAAGCTGGCTTTTGCCAGTCCAGCAATCTGAGTGAACTCACAGTCACTTAGTCTAAAATTATTATTTATTTATTTACCTGAAACCACTGGATCTGCAAGATCATCAACAAGCATCCCTGTATCTTTGTTTCACAAAGTGCTTGGCAAGGAAATCTGTGTTTCATCTCGCCTAGAAATACCAAGCTTTGCTGTTACTGGTGTTTAGTTTTCACTTGGGAAATCAAACTCTTGTTATTCCCCCAAATTCTGTAAAAACAGAGATGATATTCACAGCCAAGCCTGACTTGTAGCTGTACTTCCAAGGCACCTTTTTTAACCATCCTGCCAGGTGGTAATCTTCAGGCGGGCAGTATCACCCCTACCTCCCTGCTTGTCACCATTCTTTCCATGCAGTTTCCATTTGTACGTAACCAGTTTCATTTCTTTCATTCCATCATCTACCAAGTGTTCCTGCAAGGTCAGGTTTCCTGCCCTGGAGCAGAAGTTCCAGTGCTGCTGTGTATCAGTGTACTCATTCTCCTTTTGTTGTGTTTATAGCTTGGTTAGGAGTCCTAGCCACGACAGCTGCATTTGGTGCACTGGCTCTGTCTGCTTCCTTATTTCTGAATGTTTTTCTTTTCTATTGCTGAAGACACACGTGCCTCATTCCTATTGTTCTTTCTACATATTTATATCTATATCTGCCTGTATGAGGTTCAGAGACTGTTTCTCACCATCCTGCCCAATTGCTTTGGCACAAGATGTGTCTCACTGGTCAAGAAACCCAAACCCTAGAAGATTGCCTGCAGGTTAATGGAGGCCAGTTTCTGAGGACGAGTTGCCCATTAGTGCCTCCGTTAGCTGCATATCCCCAGATCACAGTGCTTTGGGCTGCAGTCACTGCTGATTAGTGCCATGTCTTCATCTTCCCTCTGTAGGGACTGGCAGACTCTTGGTGAAGATCACCTCAACCTCTTCTTTGAGTATTTCTCAGCTGGGCACAGTTCGCTTTCACCACCTCTTTTCCAGCCTGAATAGTCTACAAACTTACACCTAACGCTTGTCTTGTCTGTTCTGCTCCCACTGAGCTTCTCTTCCAGCTTAGATTTGGGCCTTTGCCCTGTACCTGAGGTTGTAGGAGTAGGTCTGTGCTGCTGTATTTTCTCCTGGCACTCAGCACATCCCACATGATGGCTGCTGAGGAAGTTTTCCTCCACATGGAAGAGCCAGTGCAATGGGGGGCTATTAACCAGTCTGCTTGGGAAGCAGACCTGCTGGGGAGTTTTTTAGGTAAGCCTTGTCCTTGGCAGTTTTTTGCTTTACTCTGAAGTTGCAGATGGTCTTCCTTGGAGCCATAAGATCTTTCCTCTTCTTTCCTTCCCACAAGATCCCTGTGTCCAACTTAATCCACAGGAAGCAGGGACAGAAAAGGTCGTGCTGCCTCTCAGAGCCAGGGCACAGTGCTAGGAGCAAAGGTCCTCTGCAAAGGCAGCCCTGAGGGATTCACAGTGTTCCCAGGAACTGGAAGAGCATCCTGGAGATTCTACTGGACCTTAGGCAAACATAATGAAGAAGCTGAATTTTGACACTAGCCTTCCATGTAGTTAGGTAGGATAATTGCATTAATTAGTTCAGAATTAGCATTGCATTCATTCAGGGCATGATGAAGAAACACTAGTGCTTACAGAACAGGCTGCTTTCTACCACAGAAATCTAGTGCCAGCTGCTAATTTTTGCAGTCAGAGCAATGTGCTGCATTACATCAGCATTTTGTAGTGCCAAGGCAAACTAGTCCTTGCCTTTCAGAAGCAGCTCTAGTTACTGGCCCAGGAAGCTGGTAACATGTTAGAATTAAAAATAATAATAAATTGATTTGCATAATGAAAATGCCTCAAAGTAGTTGTTTACATTTTACACAGATATATGTCTATGTTTTCTGTAGTTAACTTTGCTATTTAGAAAGGATTGAGATGTTAGGAGTCCTGGTGTTTCCACTTTTGAGTTTTAAAAATTCAGGTGATGTTTTTGAATATTTAACAGAACAGTTTGATTTGTCTCTAGGATCATCAGCTCCCAGATCATTTCACGATGAGAATATCTCATGACCCAAATACTATTTTTTATCTTCTATTTTACACAAGTAATCGAAATTTAGTGCCTATTTTTCCTGTATGGTGCTTCCATCCCTCACAAAGTTTAGCTTAAGCAATTTACAAAGGGAGTCACAAATTTGCTATATTATTGTGGTAAGATCTGAGTAGGATTCCATTTTATTTGTAAAACACTTGGTGTTATCTCTTCTAGTCTGATAATTAAGTCTTCCTGCCCCAGTGGACAGAGTTTTTTGGTGGCTTTTTTTGGTGACTGTGAATTACCTCTGTCATGGAAGGCAGCTCTTGTAGCACCTCTCTCTAGGTACTTCCTGGAGTAGCCTGGAACTTTGTGCTTGGCTGCATCACACTCAGCCAAGGCTGTCCAGGCTTCTGGACACTGTTCATGGACACTGTATGAACAAAGGTTAAAGGAAACAAAAGTATTGACATCAGGCTTAGCCAGAACTGGTGCATACTTTTTGGGGTCTTGTAAGGGGTTCATAATAAAACAGAACTTGGTTAATTGGGGCACAATCACTTTCTTGTGTGCTTTCCTTCTAGTAATGTCTTACACAGCATAAACTTACCAACTCATAAACTTTATTTCAGTGCTGAGTCCAGTACATTCTCTAGTTTAATTTAAAATATAGTGTATTTAGGAGGTGTCCAAAAAATCCACTGAAAGCACTGCAGGGCTTTCCAGTGACTAGTGGCTTTTTACATCAGGTCAAAAACTAGTTGACAGTCACCAGTCTTATATTGCTTACAAGTCAGGTACTTACTCTTCCTTTATAACTGCATCCAGCACAGCAGGAGAAGAGAACATAATCTCAGAAATCTGCATGATTTGGGTTTTTAAGAGGGTTGTTCAAATACTGTCTTCACTTTTATGTAAGATCAAACGATGGCTGACTACTCTGTTTTGTGTTTTAGCCAGCAAGACCAAAAAACAGATATTTGTCAGCTACAATCTTCAAAACACAGACAGCAATTTCACCCTACTCATAGAAAACAGGATAAAAGAAGAAATGATGGCTTTTCCAGAAAAGTTCTGACTTTGCATCATTGTAAAATATGATTTTTTTTGTTTCAGAAAAACCGATTGCAATTTTTACACTGACATTAAGTTAGTATATTTGTTTTGTATTGTTTTGATCTTATTGGTGGTTGTCATTAAATACAGATGGACCTAAATGCAATTGGACCTGGATTTGTTTTTTTCAAATAAAATCTGAATCTTGATAGCAAAATGTTTTTTGCTACCCTGCAAACAGATGCTACAATGGATGAACATCATTGTAAAAGTGCAGGCAGTGTCTGGCCTCTGTGCAGTACTGAGATCTGCTGGGAAATCAGTTCCAAATTCTATCTGTACAGTTAATCTCCTGTGTACTAGCACTGAACATAGTATAGCAGCTTTTAGTGTTCAAATAAAGAAACCCCACATTTTTATATTGTAAAGCTGTGACATGAGTGTTGCTTTTCTCTTTTAGCCCCTGCTTGTTGTAGCACCAGTGCTAAACACTGGATTTCCTTCGGTCCCTCGGGCGTTAAAAACACTAGAAGGGTTTCTCAAAGGATTTTTTCTATGTCT
This sequence comes from Formicarius rufipectus, assembly GCA_013399695.1. NCBI lineage: Eukaryota > Metazoa > Chordata > Aves > Passeriformes > Formicariidae > Formicarius > Formicarius rufipectus. The sequence goes on from VXAU01000239.1 coordinate 105,532, forward strand.
CTGAGGACTACGTAGGAGGAAAAAGCACAGCTTGAATTCTGGAGCAGTAGATAAATCTTGTCCTAGAAGAGTATCACATGTGCAAGTTGAGCATATACATTAGAAAAATCAGAGCAGACCACGACCACCACTGCGAAACACCCCGGATGTGTTTTTAGGGAGGATGCCTTTTAATGAGAGTTAGCTGGGAGTTAGCTATCCAGGTTATTTTTTTTTTTTTTCATGGCAAGTTGAGCCCTGACTCAATCATAAACTTCTGATACAAGCAAAACCTACTAGTGCTGCTTCTAGACAACTGTCCTAACCCCCTACAGAAAACTGATGAATTTACGTTGCTGTGGTGCCATCATCAGCAACTAAAAACCATAACCAAGAGGTTGCTGATGTAGGAGGCACAACTGCTGCTGTCTCTTGTCCAAAAGGGTTTGGACACCAAGTGGTTTCAATGTGGTAGATTGGAGGTGGGTGCAGAGAGCCCCTCCTTACCTGGTGGCAACATCTGCTGCTCCTTGGCTGCAGTTCAAGACCAGAATCACAAAAAGCAACTGGTAGAGGGTATTTTAATTTACAGCGCCCAGGAAACAGCCAACTACTCTTCTGTAATGGACTATAAAGGATAATTAGTTGCAAATCAATTAGCCCGATTTGCAAACAGCTCATTCTGTTTGTAGAGGAGGGTAGAACTGTTTGCTGAGGCATCAGCTGCTGCTGCGTGTTTCAGAAGTCACTGTGCAGGAGCCAGACCAAGGAGAGTAAACTGATGGGTCAACGTCATTTTATTCTGTACATTTACATACAAAGTTCTTCTCAGTAGGTACAACAGATGTAACATCATGCAGACATTTAGCTTGTAAGACTGTTTTCAGTACTTGATTTAAGCTTGTGCTATGAGGAAGCACCACCAGACTATTCATGATCAGAACATACAGTAACACGATTCTTTAAAACTTCATCAGAAACTGAAATGGGGAGGGAGATCTCGCCCACTAGACAAAACACATCATACTCCTTTCCTGAAACATTTTACACAATACATTTAAAATGAGGTTTGTCATTTTATTTTTTCTTAAAAAATAAAATAAAATAAAAAAACTTACAGGGAGGGAGATCCTCCCCCCATTTAATAGTGTTGTCTTATGTGCCAGCTACAGGCGCAACGCGACTTGACATTCACAGAGTTCAGTTAATGGCACTTCTGCTTCCCATTTGGTGACCAATAAAGTGTTTGGCTCCAGGAAGTGGCAACAGTAAAATAATTCCATTAAAAAGAAGAAGAACAACAACAACAAAAAAAGAGCCTGCTCAATGAAACCAAAAAGTAAATCACACAAACCCCCCTTTCACAGTGGCCACAAAACACTTGCAAACAGGCGACTGCTGTTATCCATTTGCAGTGTGTCTGGCAACAAAAGCAGTACTGAAACATTAGAAGGGGACAAAGCCCCCAAGTCAAGCATAATGTCACTTCACATTTTTGTTTAAACTTACAAAGATGGAAGAAAGCCCTTAAATGGTAAACCCAAAATAAAATCTACTGATGGGCTTAGAGGTTACGGAAGGTTCACAGAAAAAGGCCAAAATGGACAAGACAGCTTGGACTGCTTCCCCTTTTGTGGTGGCCAGAAGAACTAGCCCAAGAAAAGCCTTTCCTGGTGATGGCTGGAGAGGGGATGCAGCCAAGGAGCCAGTGATGCAGCAGGCTGGGACCCAAGCAGAGAGCCCTGTCCTGCTGCAAGACTAGGAAGGGCAGGGAAAGCATCCCCACGCTTGCTTTCTGCCCTGCTGTATCACCTGGTACCCGACTCCTCCACACAAGATACCTTTAGCAAAGAGCCTCCAACTCCGTGAGCATGTGTGGAAGAAAATAATCATCACAAAAGTGTTCATGTTTTCACAAAAAGTAGCAAAACCGGAGCTGCCAAGGCAGGAAATTAGTTTTTGTTTTACTGTCGTGACAGAGGCAGAGGGCCAGACCAACTACGGAAGCTGGGGCTCCCTTTGTTGCAGATCTTCAGTACCAACTACCTGGTTTCAAGCAAAAAACCCAAAAAACCATCAAATCAAATCAATTTCGTAAGATTTTTTTTTAATTTCTAAATAAATTGCTGCATGTTCCTGTCACCTAGTCCATGTGCTATATAACTGTGGATATGTTTAAACCATTATTCTTTTCCCTGTGCCCGTCTGTCGTCGGAGAGCAAACACCAGAACAGGAAATGATAAAGCGCTGTGGAAAACAGTGGTAAGCACTCCAGGACTGCTGGCAGTGCTGGAAGCATCCAGTTTTGTAGGCTTGTGGATGGTCTACAAAGGCCCTATTGCAGCTTGAGCACACAAGACCACAAACGAAGTAGCTGCTGGCTCCATGGCATGAGGGATGGCAGGACGCTGCTTTCTGCCTCTGTGCTCGCATCTTCTCCGCTTTCAGGCCCTTTTTCTCTTCCCTAAACATTTGGTTTTGCTGCTTCTGTTTTCTGCTGTGAACCTGTTGTTTTCCTCCCCGAGCTCGTGGGGCTTGCAAGAAGCATCTCACGTCGAAGGCAAAAGGTATTGCACAAATTTGGCACGTGAATACTGCATGAGTGGGGAAGGGCTGGGTTCTTGGGTGAACACAGACTGCAAAGGTCTTGGCACAAAACAAAAAGAAGCCCTGACAATAAAACTTGAGTGTAAGGAAGATCGGGCTCTTGCTGTCGCAGCAAGTCTAGCAAAGGGGGGGAAAAGAAGCCCTGACAATAAAACTTGAGTGTAAGGAAGATCGGGCTCTTGCTGTCGCAGCAAGTCTAGCAAAGGGGGGGAAAAAAAGCCAGTAGTGTAACTTTGGGCAAAAAATACCATCAACTGGTCCAGTGTTTCTTAACCAGGCTCAAGAAGAACCCACATGTCCACATCCTCTGTAAAAATTAGCAGCTTTAGGACAACATTGTTATTCTGAACACAACCACCTCTGTCGCTTCTGCAGGTCTACCTGTCCCCTTGCATTCATCAGCGTCTCAGGCTGTACTACTCACTGCATTGCCCGCTGGGGAGCTCAGAGCTCAGATTGATTGGGGACTGTAAGAGGACATCGGCAGCCTAATGGAGGATGGAAACTGTTAGGTACAGTAGTTAATCGACAATATATACAGCAAAGGAGGAAGGGGAAGGGAAGGTAGAGGAGGAAAGTGCAAATTAGCACTTCCCATGCATATGAACGCATGATGTACATCAAACAAAGTGGCAATCATACAGACACTCAATACAACATTGACATCCTGCTGCTCTGTTTGAATGTCTGCACTACTGAGCAATCACAAATGGATGGTCTGAGTGAGAAAGGAGAAGAGGGAGGGTGAGTGGGGAGGTTAACTACAATGCAAGAAAGCTGTTTACAAAGTCCTTGCATTTAACTGGATCCTCACAATATTCTCTTGAGTGAGAACCAAAAGCCGATGGCCAAAGGAAATAGTTGTCCTGGGGGCTGGAGGAGAGAAGTCAAGTGGTCACTATCAAAGTGCCATCTGCACTGCAGGAGTAAACTGGATGTTCACTTTGTGTGGCATTGATCTAATTTAAGTGAACTTTTTTCCTGAACTAAAAATCTTACAAGAGTGGGTGGGCAAGGGGGTAAATCTGGGTGAGTTCATTGTGCACTCTTGGGTCAGAACCAGAAAACATCACTAAGAGCCCAGCCCAAGACAGCTCAGTAAGTCATTATTCACAGGGTATCAATTCATTTCTATTGAGCAGTCATTTAAACAGTTTGTCCACTTAAACTGAAAACCCTGATTCTAAAACCAGGTAACTCAGTGCCAGGGCACTCATTTCCCAGGATCAGAAATCCCAGCTGTGCTGCCTTTTGGAATAAAAGCACAGATCATAGCCCATGCTTGTTAATGTTTATCCCTGCTGGTTTATGCTCTTCTCCTGGAGCAGCCAGAGATCTTGGGCCTCCTGATAATTACAGCCATTCTCAGCAGAACTAATTTTTGCATCATTAGTCAAATTCATTTGCATCATCTACTATTAAAGACTAGTGGGAACCACCTAAAACAGACTAATGTACTCTTAAAATGCAGAAAGCTGATTCACGTTGAAAAATCAGCTTGCTTGGGTAGGATCTTCTTCAATTGGTGGAAAAAAAAAAAAAGGGACAAATTTAGAAAGTAACTTTTAAATGCACACGGGCTATAAAGACAAGCTGCCTAAAACGCAGTCAGAGTTTGAGTCACAACAGGTTTTGCTTTGTTTTTCCTCTCTTGTTTTTTTTGGTGAATACAAACACAGCAGGCAACCTGGGCACTTGGACTTCCTAGACAGGCAGAAGAATGTTGCACAAGTCTAAATTTCAGTTAATTCAACTTTGCAGTGGATCCCTCTTTGCATTAAAGAAACACAAAAACAAAACAGAAAACAACACCCCGTCCCCCCATGGTTTCTTTCTTGGAATGGCTGCACCTCTTAGAATAAGATGGCTTCATTTTTGTGATCTGTGAAAGGAAATAAAGTGCTTCTTGAGAATAAATCA